>DVXP01002282.1:0-13026 GCA_018235645.1 Junonia grisea | reverse complement strand
ACGCCAACCAACTAAACTTAGTAATGCTGACTTGGTCAGCTACTCTGCAAAAAGGGTTGCAAGTCAAAACCGTAACAACCCCCCCTTTAAGTGTAAACTTACATGCTGAAGGCATGAAGTTTACTATAATCAGGCAATCTAAGCGACTCTCAGACGCGGCTGAGGCGTAACTGGATTTTGATTAACTATTTCAACATTTACGTTTTCAACAATTTCAGAGGTATTAGATTTAAGTTTTAATTTATAGAAAAAGGCCATGCATCTTCTATTACAAAAATAGTAAAATACAAATAGTACAAAACACATAAAAGAGACATAATAAAATACAGAAAGAGTTGTAATGGATTCAGTGTTTTCTTCCATATTCAATTTATCAATAAGATCTAGAACATCATTAGTTTTAGAATTAAGTTTAATGAAGTTATCGAGATTAATTTTAGAATACAGAGGTTGAAATGGTAAAGATACATTAAATTTTTGAAATGAAATTAGATTACAACAAGAGTCATTAATGAGATTGAAGTCTGAATGTACTCTTTGATTGGTTTTTATAATAGGATTTAAAGTAGTAATTAACTTAGTGTTACCACAATAACCATTACACTTAGGTTTTAATGTAACAATTCCAGTGCCTAACAAAGTTACATCAAAGTTATTATTCTCACAATTAATATGTAATTTACGAGGATCGGAATGAGTAAAGATCCATTTATTATTTCCAAGTGCTTGCCAAAAGTGTACTTTTCCTGATATAAAAGTTGTTTTACAATATTTTGGAAGTATCGATAGGAATTTAGATATTATATCGGTTTCACATATAGGATACTCTTCTACATTATGTTCTTCTAAGTCGTTACAAATAAACACTTCATGAATAATTTCTTTACATACATCTAAATTATCAAGAGTACAATATTTGGACTTATCTTCTCCGATTGCAACATATTTAGAGGAAGGAATAATTAAAGCAAAGGAGTTCGGAGTATCATTATCGTGAGGTAAGGGAATTGGGATAGTCTTGAAAAGGTGAAATTTGGATGTTGATACAAGAGGAATTTTTACAGTGAATAATAAAATATTGTCTATAATACATGATACAATTTTTGATATTTCCAATAATACATGTATATTTTCCAACTCTAAATTGACAGGGAATTCAGACACTTTTGAAATATATTTAACATTTAGAACAAGATCTTCGTAAAGGTTCCTAGGTGTTACAATTGAAGGATGTAGAGTGTTGCTCTTACCAAACAATATAGAATTAACTATATCTTCTATCTTATAAGATATATTTAATAGGCTTGATTGGAGCACATTAAACATTTCTTGAATAGACGCTCTAAATAAAAGTGTATTAGTTTTAGCAGTTAAACTAGTCATTCGCGATGTAATATTTTCTAATGCGTCTTTTAAATGGTCTTCATTATAATTTATTTTTGTAAGAGTTTCATTGAAATAGGATAGAGCACCTTTTGAAATTAAAATATTTTCTTTGACTAATTCTACTAAATTTTTATCATTGGTTTTTAATTTTTGAATAGCGTTGTTGTATCTGATTGCATCATTTTCATCCATAGTACCGAATACATGTTTAAAAATTGTACCAATTCCCGAGAACCATGCTGATCTTTTTGATTTGGAAGAAATTAAATAAGATAAGGAATTGTAGTCTTGCTTAAGATTTTCGAGCATAGAATGTAAGGGTTGAAATAGATTTTGGCATTCAGAAAAATTCAATTCGTTGTTCTTTGGGCAAAGATGCTGTGCTGAAAGAAGAACATTTTCTATGTTTTCGATATGAGGCTTAATATACTCAATTTCTACAGGTATAATAATGTGCAAATGATCATTAATTAATTTAATGGAGCCTAGAGGATTGAAATAGATTCCTGGACTCTTCGTGATTTGTTCTACGAATTCTTCATCTTGTTTGGCACCATGGCATATTATTATCAGACTGTAATTAGAAATAGAAGATGTTGAAAAGAATGGAATGGAATTTATTTATTTATTAAATTATAGCTAAGATTAAAAATAGAAATAAAGAAATTGAATTTTGAAGTAAATAAAGTTTAACATGTACTTAACTAAACTTATAATGTAATAATATATTTAATTCAAAGGAATAGTAAATTTAACTTCGTCGAAATGATGTTTGACATGACGACGATTGATTAAAAGAGAAAGTGTGTTATTGCCATGTATTTTGACCACCTTGTAAGGCCCTTTCCAGAGAGGTGATAAGGCTTTTCGAAGTCTTACATGAGATTTGAGATACACCATGTCACCAACTTTATAGTTAACAGGACGAGAGTGTTTATCATAATATCCCTTGGATCTCTCTTTTGATTGAGTTATGTTTTCAAGGGCTTTCTCACGTGAAATTCGAAGACGGTGATTTAGCATTTTGACATATTCGAGATAAGTACCTGAAGGGTTATTTTCGAAAATTGAGTTTGGCAAATATGGTTTGTGACCAAAAAGGAGTTCGTAAGGAGTGAATTTTGTTGTAGAGTGTACATTTGTATTATAAGCTAACATAGCAGTGTAAACGAATTTGTGCCAATTTGTTTGATTTTCATTAACATAAGACTTTAGGTACTCTTTCAGAGTTGAGTGACTTCTTTCTAGGGCACCTTGGGTTTGTGGATGATACGGCGAGGACCACAGCTGTTTTATTTTCAGGAATTCGCATGTCTTTTTGAAGAGGTCAGCTGTGAAATTGGTACCCTGATCAGTTAGGATCATTTTGGGGATACCAAATAGGGAAATAAAATGAATAAGACATTCACAGCACTCTTCGGCTGTTGCGTTGGAGATAGGATATGCTGTAGAGAACTTGGTAAGATCATCCTGAAGGGTAAGTATAAATTTTAGTTTTATTATTCCAGCTTCAGGAAGGGGACCTACGATGTCGAGACTTATTCTCTCGAATGGAGAAGTAGATGTAGAAGTGATTTGCATTGGAGCCCTATTAATTTGACGAAGTGCCTTATTAGATTGACAATAGGGACATTTTTTGATATAATTTTCAATATCAGATTTCATATTTTTCCAATAATATCTATCTTTTATTCTGTTATACATCCTATTTATTCCAACATGACCGGCAATAGGTATGTCATGATTTTCTTTCAATATTTTTGGGACTTCACTGGGAGTAGGAAAGATAAGTGTATTTCGATAAATTTTGACAACAATATTTGTATTATGAAAAAGATAAGCAATTATATTATAAATTCTGGTAAAAGAAAGTTTGACAAAGGGATCTCTAAAGTCTGAGATAGCAATTTCTGTAGGGGTTTGTGAGCAACCAACCAACAATTCATTTCTGAGTTGCTTTAGAGATTCGTATATATCTGGATAAGGCACGTCATCGAAGTGATGTACTTTAGTAAAAAGGAAATAGTAGGATTTTTTATCGGTTTCTAAATTTAGGAATGATTTCAGTCTTCTTTCTTTATTCATGAAATCGGTTATATCATTTTGATTAGAAAGAACTTCTTCGACATAAGGGTTTGTGTCTTCCAAATCAATTGATGTTGGTATTATAATTATTTTTGAATCAGATTCTAATAAGGGATTAGTATATTCGTGAATAATAGTATTGAAAGTAGAATTCCTATCAGACATGGACTTCAAGAAATCGGAATAGGTGTCGTCAGACACATCAGGACTGGGTATATTTAAAGGTAAGTTATTTGTAGTATTATTAGAATTAGAATTAAGATTTAGTATTTCATCAAGGTAAGTATCATTATTTACTGGAGTATCTTCATTAGAATTAGGATTAGGATTTAGTAAATCATTTGGGTAAGTATCCGCATTAGGATTAACAATAGAATTAAGAACATCATTAAGGTGAGTTTCAGGTAAGTTTTCACAATAATTAGGATTAGTAGGATTAGGATTAGTATTAATATTATCGGGATTAATGTTTGTTTCTAGATTTGAGTTTAAATTTTCAGGATTAGGAGTATAGGGAAATTCGCTCAGTTGTTGTAAGGGTTCCAGAAAAGGTAAGTTCCATTCTTCTGGATTAGGGTTAGGAGGACTTAATAAAATTTGTGTTTCAGAATTGTTTGGATTTCCAGAAGATGATGGAATCGCAAGGGGTGGCGTTTTATTAGGATTCAGATTAGGAGTGTCAGTAGATTTTGTACCTATTACATTTACAGGAACAGAATTATTAGGAGGATATCGGGAGAGTGCATCAGCAGCTGAGTTGAGTTTACCTTTTCTGTAGATAATTTCGTATTCGTATTCTTCTAATTTTAGTCTCCATCTTTGGAGTTTGCTAGATGGATCTTTATGATTAAAAAGCCATTTAAGAGGACGATGATCCGTTATAATTTGAAATTGACGACCATATAAGTAAGGTCTGAAGGTTTTGCAACCAAATAGAATAGCCAGAAGTTCCTTTTCCGTGGTGCTGTAGTTACTTTCACTACGGTTGAGTGTTCGTGAGGCGAAGGCGATTGGTTTATCCTTGCCAATCTGACCTTGAGATAGTACAGCACCAATAGCATGATTGGATGCGTCACAAGAGAGGATAAACGGTTTAGTAAAATCGGGATAGCATAATATAGGAGCAGATGTTAGTTTTATTTTTAATTGATCGAAAGCAACTTGCTGTTCATTTTGCCATTGAAATATATTGTCCTTTTTTAAGAGATTGGTTAATGGTTTCGCGATTTTGGAAAAATCAGGAATGAATCGCCGATAGTAAGACACTAAGCCTAGAAAAGATTTTATGTCTTTTGGATTTTTAGGTGTTGGGAATTCGACAACTGCTTTAATTTTATCGGGGTTCGGCTTAACTCCCTTCTCAGTAATAATATGACCTAAATAAGCTACTTCTTTTCTCAAGAACTCACATTTCTCTGGTTGAAGTTTTAAGTTATAATCCCGTAACCTTTCGAAAACAATTCTTAAATTATTTATAGCGGTATGTAAATCATATCCATATAGGACAATATCGTCAAGGTAAACAAAGCATCTCGTACCTTGGAGACCGGATAGCGCCGTGTTCATTAAGCGCTGGAACGTGGAAGGTGCATTTTTCAAACCAAAAGGCATACGTGTGAATTGATAATGCCCTTGAGGGACAGAGAAAGCAGTTTTTGGTTTGTCTTCTTCTTCGACAAGAATCTGATGGAATCCAGAAGAAAGATCCAGAGTGGAGAAGTATTTGCTTGAACCCAATTGGTCTAAGATTTCGTTTATGTTGGGAATAGGATAAGTGTCTCCAATAGTAACGTCGTTGAGTTGACGAAAGTCTATTACTATGCGCCATTTTCTTTGGCCAGAAGCATCCAGCTTTTTGGGGACAACCCAGATAGGAGCAGACCAGGGAGATTTTGAAGGTTCTATGATACCTTGATCTAGCATTGAATTGATTTGCTTTTGAACCTCTTGTTTATGGATCTCCGGAAAGCGATAAGATTTAACGTGGATTGGATTTGTGGAATTTGTTTTAATAGGATGTTTAAGGGCATTAGTATGTGTAAGCTTTTCTCCTTCTAAATGAAAAATGTCAGAAAAATCAGAGCAGAGATCATAGAGTGCTTCTGATTCCTCAGGATTTAGATGTGATACACGTAACTGATTAAGAACCTTTTGCGTTCTTTCATAGGAGTTACAATGGCTGATATTATTTATAGGAAATGTTTGGAATGAATCGTTGGTATCAAGAGAAGATTGTAGGAGATTTACAGGACACAAAGTGAGGTTAAGATTGGATTTAAGGGATATTGGATGTTCTGAAGTGTTAACTACCGTAATATTTATTCTATTGTTATTTTTAACTTTAACAAGACAATTAGCAAATAAGATATCTTTAATATTTGGTTTGTCCAAAATTATTCCCTCTTTAATCTCTGGATTAGAAACGGAACTTTCTATCACCATCTCGGATCTGGCTGGGATGGTGTAGATTGGTTCGTGAAATAGAAGTTTAATACTTATTTCTTTTAATTTCAGGAGATTGTGTGTGTAATCTATGTTACAACCAAAATGATTCAACATATCTGAGCCAATAATACCATCGTAAGGTAGATCAATATCTTCTACGACGTGAAATTTGTAAATTATAAATTTGTCTGAAGTTTCATTTATTTTTAATTTTAGTGGGAAGTGACCTAAAGTTTTTGTGCTACATTTAACAGGATCTATGCCTTTTAATTTAATTTTTTCATTTGATAACTTTAAATCTTTGTTAATACATGCAAATTTAATTAAGCTTACAGAGGATCCAGAGTCTATAAGTAACGACAAAGGTGTTGTTGAGACTGAGGATTTAACAAGGATATACGGGAGTAGTATCTTATTTGGATTAGTATTTATTTCATAAACTTTATTATCAATTACATATTCAGAAGGTGCAGAAAGTATAGTAGAAGGAGCATTCGCGGAGGATACAGAGGATAAGACGGATGTGGTAAGTATTACAGGTTCAGCAGAAACAGCAGATGCAGTGGATGTAGGGGATACAGTGGTTACAGTGGATACAGTGGATACAGGTGATACAGTGGATATAGAGGATACAGTGGATACAGTGGATACAGTGGGTACAGTGGATACAGCGGATACAGTGGGTACAGCGGACACAGTGGGTATAACGGATACAGTGGATACAGCGGATACAGTGGGTACAGCGGATACAGTGGATACAGTGGATACAGCCGATACAGTGGATACAGTGGATACAGCGGATACAGTGGGTACAGCGGATACAGTGGATACAGCGGCGTCGGATTTAGTAGATACTTGGTGTCTCGCACGACACCGATACGAGACGTGATTTAGTTTTTTGGATTATCTACCTCATCAGTACCGTAGTCATCATTAACAAAATTGACACGAGGTTGTTGTTTATAGCCTGATGTTGATGGTTTTTCGCGATTATAAATGCGATTATTGTATTCTCGTTTTCGGCATTGATCGATGGAATGGCCAATGTTTTTGCAATAGCGACAAGTTATTTGATTTTTAATTGGAATTGGTTGGAATTGGTTAGGATATAGGCGATCGCGTTGCATGTAAGATTTGGAATTGCCCTGATTGACCTTGAAAGATTTATCCGCCTGTGGTCTACGGTATATTGTTTGTAAAATACGCTCTTCACATATGGCGACATTAATGGCCTCATTTAGGCTGTTAGGGGATTTGCATCGCACAGTCATTGATAGATTTGGTTTGAGCCCGATTATAAAATGATGTAAAGCCAAGTCCTCCATGGCGGCTGTCCGACCAGGAATTTCGATAGGCGGGTGGTTGGCTAAAGAGATTTCGGTCAAAAGTTGAGATAAAAGTGTTTCGAGCCTAAGGGCAAATTGACTGACGTTTTCGGAGGATGTCTGTTTACTTTCCTGCAATTCCGTAAGTAAATGAGAGTAATGCTTTCTTTCCGAAAATTGATTTTTTAAAAATTGTTTTAGTTGCTCCCAGTTACAGAATTCTTTAATGGAACAGGCTATTTCGGCTTTTCCTTCCAGTTGACTAATTATGTATTTAAAAAGAATTGGGATTTGGGTTTCCGAACAAAGGTCAATTGCATTATCGCAGTTTATAATGAAGGAATTTAGAGTTTCTCTGGAACCATTATAGGTTTTAATAAATTTAAACAATGTATTCAGTTCTATTTGTTCTGTAGTGTGTGTCATTGTTTGTTTTTTGTTAGATTTTTGAGGAGTGAAATATGATGGTGAAGGTGCGATTTCTAGTCCTTCTGGGATCTCAATGTTTAATTTCTCCAGGATATCAAGCTTTGTTTGTTTTTGCATAATAAGATAGAAGATCTAGTTTTAAATTTATACAGGTTTACAATTATAATTTTAATTTTATACAAAGAGAAAAAAAACATACAGGTAATTTAAGAAAATAATGATATTATAAAATGATAAAGAACATTAATGGTATGTCTAACGAGAACAAGTGGGCGACGAGACGACACGTTAGCATTAAAGATAAGAATTTGTTATTGTTATTTTAACTTCGTGGAACGCGCAGTTCATTGAATAAACTAATTATTGTTCGAGAATATTTGCACTAACACTTTTAATATTTTATGTCCTGTGGGAATATGTTGAAAGTTCACTTACAGGGTCATTGCAGCGAAGATGTAGGAGAACCAGGTCATTTTGATAGAGTCAGCGGAGGTAAGTATTATATACTTATCAGGAATGCAGTGTTACTGATGTCTTCTAGTAAGATGCCAGGTAAAAATATTATCTCCAGAGCTGTACGAGGTTGCAGAGGTGATGCAGAGCGAGAAGAAGCAAGAAGAACCGTTACGAGGCAGAGATGATCGAGTCACTTTTAGACTTTACACTTTTACACCACTTTAGGGTTTGCACTTTTACACCACTTTAGATTTTGCACTTTTACACCACTTTAGAGTTTGCACTTTTACACCACTTTAGATGTTTAATGTTTATTTTCGGAAACGAACCCGGGGACACTTTTGTATCCCTTTACGCTGCCACCAATGTTACACGGGACTTTGTGATTGTCTTTTTAAAAAAAAATACTTTCTTTAAAACAAATTAATTTATTGAATTTAAATTTAATTATGAAATAGAATAATTGGAAATAGAAATATAACGAAATAGAAATAGGATTTAGAAGACGAGTGGCCTGTATCGTGGTATATGGAAGACTGACTTGTTGACCAAGTACGCCAACCAACTAAACTTAGTAATGCTGACTTGGTCAGCTACTCTGCAAAAAGGGTTGCAAGTCAAAACCGTAACAGTACGTATTCGCGTCCTTTTAACTACTCGGGGACCAAAATAGGTCTGACATAATAATTAGAGGACTAAATAGGTTACTTAATTACTCCACAAGTTTAAAAACAATCAAACAGTGATTTGATCCATACTTTCTGGGACATTCTGTATATCTATGATATATATTATTATTTTAAGATACCTATGTAAAAATAAACTAATTTGTTATAATCTTGGGAAAATCCAAAGATTTAAATTAATCCGTCATAATCATGATATATACTTATAGATTAGAGACTTAGAAACACATAACATTCATTTGAGCCCAAGCGGAAATCGAGGAATAGATATGAAGTTATTCCTGATTACATTTACATACATATGTACCTACATATTTATCATCAATACATACGTAATTATTTACATAGGATTAGCAGACGACAGATCCGAATTAATTACATAATTATCATAACATATTAGATATTAGGTACCTAATTGTAGCCGTGACTCTTTAATAAGCATGTTAAGCGACGATAAAGTACTATGTTATGTGTTTCAAACATAAATTAGAATAACGGTAAAATAGATTTATATATAGCTATATAATTATAATATGTTTAGGAGTGATGGTGTCTTTCAACCTTCAAAAAAAGCCGAGGTTCTCAATTCGATTGCATTTTTTATTATTTTGGGCAAAGATGATTTAGAATTCAAACCCTGGATAGTTTTCTAAATTTATATTTTTATAAAAGTCGCCAATCAAAGTAAACGATCCCACATAATGTTCGTATGAGGTACAAAAACCAATACCTTTCATCTCCTGTGCTATTGAAAGTATTATAAGAAAGGAAATTACGGAGAAAATTATAGAACATTTCGGAAAAAAATAATGTTTTATGAGTATTAAAATTAATTTATTTAATTCGCATCTGGACTACGTTTCTAATAACTGGGAAGGTGTAAATAAGAAGCAAGGTAAATAAATAATTTTACCTTGATTTGTAAGAGATGACACGCTTACATGAGTAGATAAAGTATTTAGAGACAAAGCTTCAAACAACGCAACGGTGCGATAAGATTACACTACTACAAGCACGCGGGGCGTGTGTGCGTGTCCACTTTCTGCCTGCACGTACGCTTCGAGACTGCAAAAAAACCAGATGACGATCGCTCGCCAGTGGACAAGTTCAGGGTTAGCGCGACGCAATTTGTTTGTTTTGTTAGTGGCTTTGCAAGTTTGAATATCTAATTAATAACGTGGTATTTTATTGTTAATAATGAAAGTTTATTGTACTCTGTGTATGAATAATACTAAAAAAATATATTCGATTCAGAATATACCACACTATTCAAAAAAACAATACAAAATTAAAAAATAAAAAATTATGTCATAAAAATAATTAGAGTAAGTAATTTGTAAAGTATCAAATAAAACCTTCTATAATATCGTTATGTATGGATCTGAGTCTTGGGCGACAAAAGAAACGGATGAAAAGGGAGTGCATGCAGCAAAGATGCGAATGATGAGATGGATGTGTGGAGTATCTAGAATGGACAAGATAATAAATTAGCATGTCAGAGGAAGCTTGAAAGTGGCGCCAATTGCAGAAAAGTTGATGGTTGGCGTGGTATGGACATGTTATGTGAAGAGACGAATACCATGTGACAAGAAGAGTGTTGTTGAATGTGGATGAATATGTGGGTCGAGGTAGACCCAAGAAAAGATGAATAGACAGTGTGAAAAGTGACATGAGCAAGAAAGGAGTGACTGTTGAGATGGCGACTGATATGGGAGAATGGAAGAGGACATGTTGTGCCGACCCCACATAAACTGGGAACAGGGCAGGAAAAAGAACGACTTTTAACGAAATTTTATAAAAAATTACAATCGATTTATATCCAATCAATTATAACATGGATTTCATCAATTAAATGTTAATCGATTCAAAACTCTTACTTTATACTCGTATTTATCAATATTTTTCTATTTTCAGTAATAACATGCCATAAAAATGAAAAATATAATATATCTACGATATTTATATAATTTTAATTAAATTATCTTAAACAATTATCTAGATTAATTTTAATGTTTCATAACAATTTTTATGTAATCGTGTCTGTCACATTTTAGTCCATGTAAATCAATTTTAAGAAATGAATCAGTATTTCGATAATAAATAAAAAAATGCGTGTATCATGTGTAACAGATAAAATATGCACCGCTATCGGATGTCCATTGAATAAAATATTTATCTTTAAAAATATGCGTTTTCATTCCCATTCATTGACGTCTTTCAGTAATCACATAATCTCGGATAATTGACAATTATTTATTATATTTTTTAACTTAAATGTTTTGTCTTTTGTTTTTAATGATTATTATAATATGTGAAGATAGGATAAGATATTAATTTTATTGCGCATTTCAATTTGCTTTTAGATAGCTTTTATATGTGTTTTCTGAAATTGGAGATAAGGTAATTGGATTGTAAAAAATAAATCTATAAATGATAAGACGATATGCAAGTCTTCATGAATCGATATATGAAATCCATTACTAAATTAGTGCAAATTATATCTGTTAGGACGATCTTCTATTGTGGTACTCGATGGATATCAATCTGACTCTTTTGCTAATCATTCTGGTGTCCCTCAGGGATCGAACTTGCGTCCTTTATTTTTTAACATTTTCATAAACGACATAGTGAACATATCGCACCCCTAGACGAAGAGTCAACCAAGTAAAAAAATATGTGTACCTGAAAATACACTTTAAACATTAGGGCAATTTTAGAAGTGGTATATATTTTGAGTTAGTTGACTCTTCTTTCACGGGTGCGATATCCAATAATAGTAGTATGAGTCTGTTTGCGGATGACTTAAAATTGATGCGAGTCATATAGGATGTAAAGGATCAATATCTTTTACAGGAAGATCTCAAAAGGTTAACTAAATGGTGTAGGACGAACAATATGTATCTCAATGTCGAGAAATGTGTCCATATAAAATTTACACGCAAAAGAAAATATTTTTCCATCCAAATATTTCATGAATGGAAGAGTATTATCCGAAACTAATAATATTAGAGATCTCGGTGTCATCATGGACAGTCGTCTTAGTTTTATTCCCCACATTGCTCGTAGTCTGGAACTATTGAACAGATCTCTTGGTTTTGTTATGCGCAGCACTAAAGGCTTCAAGAATACTGCAACAATTTTTAAGATCTTTATATCAGTCTTGTCCGTGGTATACTGTAATATTATTTGGTCACCTTATAAAAAAATCCATACCACAAGGATTGAAAATATTCAAAAACGTTTAAACTAAATCTTAAGAATTATAATGACAGCTTAAAGTACGTTAACCTATTTACCTTTGAGGTTAGAAGGAAAACCCTATGTTTAATGTTTTTTTTTTTAACTTTTAAACAACAAAATTGACTATCAAAATAGATAATTTTTTATTTAGAGTTCCAACAATAGTACCACGATATCCTTGCAAACTATTTCAAGTTGCAACATAAAGGACTAAGTTAGGTAAAAATTCACCAATTCCCAGAATGGCGATATTATATAATCAAATCTCTAAAGAAATTAATAATTTAGACATATGTCACGATAAACAGGTAGGTACAGTTTAGACAAAAAATTTTCGCCTACTTCTCAAATCATGAATGCATGCACTATTAAAATTAAGTTACACTTGGATCTCTAATTAATTATTTCAATATGTGTAGACAGACTTTTTATAAATATGCATATATACTATATTTTCCTAAATATATATGTATATTTATAAATTTAGGTATACATTTTTCCTAGTTAATTTAAAATTTAAATTTTATAATCCACATGTAATGTAATAATCATAATAATATAATAATCAAAATATATCTAATGTATACATGTCCCAAAATTATGTGTATCAAATCGAACAGGGGTGAATGGGAGGTCATTTGCTATCTTCTGACCCCAAAAGTTGTAATCTGATTTTTCGTAGTTTAAGAGTTATATCGATTTTAGTAAGTTTTTAAAATCTTGCATCAGAGTTCCACAAAAATTTTAATTAAATAAAATTTGTTCAATCCGAAAACTGTGATGGTTACAGGCTTAATTTTTTTTTAGAAACCTTGGCAAATAGCTTGAGTAGGTACTGCTTTTTTTTGCTAGCGATCCTGTATGAATAAATACAATAACAAATAGACCGAGTTTTCTGTTTTAGGGTTCATTCAAGTATTACGTAACGCAGTTTGGGGGGAGGGGAGGGTCTTGTAAAACGTTACGGTGCGTTA
>DVXP01002281.1:0-13027 GCA_018235645.1 Junonia grisea | reverse complement strand
CATAACACAAGTCTCGAACTTACTTTGGGGCTAGCTCAATCTGTGTGATTTGTCCGTATTTATTTATTTATTTATTTTAGCTTCTTGACCACATTTTGTCGGGTTGGTTGATTTGTAAAAAGCTTTCTGTCCAATCACCTGATATTTTTTATGGTTACCTCATTACAAGTACTCTTCAGATTTTTACCTTGCTTTTGACATCAAACATCACGATGAATCACCATATCATGGTAAAAGACTATTTAGTGACTCATCGACATCTCTATTACCGTAATTCATAGTAACTTTTAAGTTTCTAGGAGTTATATTAAGCAGGAATATTCCTTCTTCTGTATATAAATCTATCTACTAAGAATGGATTTTACGAGATTCCAACTTTAAAGAGTTTAAATAACGAATTCGCTTGCAAGCATAACGTATACTATAAACAAAGATAGAAGAAGAAGCCTCTTTTGTAAAAGAAAGTTTTACAAAAGAGGATTTAGTTGCTTTTCTCTTTTTATATTAAGTATAATAAAACATATGAACTCTTTTTGTGATTTTTTTTGTCTATGTTTCATCCGTTGACATTAAAGAAATAACATCAAATAGGTACCTTTATCAAGGTGAGAAATACAAAAAATAAATAAGAAATATTCTCAATGACTGCGTTATCATTTTTACAAACTAATTAAAAGGAATTAAACATAAATCGCAATGAACGGAAGGAAATTATTATTCGACTTGATCGTGTTTTCTACCTCGTTCTACGTGTCTTACAGTCTGATGTCGTTATTCATTGAGAGATATCGAGTGAAACGCATAGAATCCAGCTCCACTAAATAGCATGCCCGCTGAATATGCAATGAGTACGTAGTAAAAAAAACATTTTTTTTTTTGCTTCAAGCAGTGGTATAAACGCATAGTGCCTTAAATTTTTGTGCGTATTTCTGCTTAATTTGTGTTGAATATATTACGATTCTTACCCGTTTACGCCTCTTTCTTCCAGGAAACGTATTCAACTGTTGCGGAGGGGGTGGTACGTGGTAAAAATAAGGCGGTGTGTACATTATATCTTCAATGCCCGCTATGGGCGTTGTCCTAGGTACCAGGGACCGCACCGTACCGTACAAACTCCTGTTATGACGGCTGCTTCCATATAAATTAATCATTGCACTCAATAAATAGTCAAGGGCACATTCACAACTTAAAAAGTTTCACTTGAAATACGCGCGAAAATATATTTGCACAGATTATACGCTGTCACACGCGAAGCTAATTAAGTAGAACTTATTTTTAAAATTAATAAAAAAATAAGCTACTGGAAAGTTTGTTTTGAAATTTGAATGAATCGAGGTTCCTAAACGATAAATATTTTTTTTAAATATTTGAATCTTTAGCACCCCGTTGTCAAAAACGTAGGCGTGCGAGCGTCAAGTGTTCACCGTTTGTAATGCGCTGGCGTGGATGCAGATGGTCCTGTACACATTACATGTAATTATCATAGTTTATCTGCTTTTTCCAATAAAGCACGTCAAGCGAGACGCATCGACACCGATAAATTTATATCCAACGTTTGTCTATCAGTATTTGCTAACAGAATCAACAATAGCCACGCATAACTTGGCAACAGCATGTTTTGTACATCAGATATTTAAAATAGCTATAGGATACTAATATATAACAAACGAAAGATATTATTATTTAGCTTAATGTGTCTTATTTACCTATAGTAGTGTTGTGTATGTAAATCGCGTGTAGTTAACGCTGCAATAGATTAATAATAAAGTCTTAATACTATTTCGATATATATGAAACTGGAGCAAATTACATTCATATTTAAAAACTCCTACTACATCCCGTCTATTCATACGAAGTAGGGAGCGCACATGATGTCACATAAGTGAAAAACATACACGCATTGGCACGCGCCGATACACATGAATAACTTTGAAAAGTTTGTCATCATTGCATTAAACATTTTGTTGTATGCACCACAGAAGCCATTGTTAAAGTCCTATAAATATAATATAATACTACAGAATACTTACAATAAGTTTATGTATAATAGGTACAATACAAAATTCTAAAGGCAACGCAGGGACGCCGTATTATTACAAATTTATCACAACTTTCCACAGACACAGTAAAACCAAAAAAAAAACTAAAGTTGGATTATTGAGTCTACATAATATGCTCCCCAAGTGGATAAATTAGAGAAGAGAGGTAAAATTATTTGGTAGAAGGCGAGAGATCTTAGCCAAATCTTTGAAAAGAAAAGAAAATGAATCTTCGGGTTTTTTTGCAGGCGCATAGCTAATTTATTTATAAAAATGATTTCATTCGATTTGTATTTTTTCTTATTACAATCATTTTTAGAATTATGTACACAATTTTATAGAAATTAAAAATAATATTTTAAGAAATTAAAATTTTAAAACAATAATTTTACCCATTTATTAAAACATTTGGATTTAATCTTTACACCGCCATCTATGTGTACATTCTTAAACCACGTACTAAGAGGTATCGTGAGTAGCGAGTAGGGCTTAACCTAACCAGTTATGACTTGCTTGACCAATTGCTACAGTTTATTCATAGGTGGCGTTACAAAAACAAAACAAGAGTTTATTTTGTCAAAACTATGGCACCATGACTACATTTGAAATTGTTTGTATTTTTGTCAAAATGGTTGGTTAATAAATATCTTTAAATAAACATTTACCATGTTTGCAAAACGACAAGTCCATCGTGACACCTAAATTCTACGACTTAAAATTATTCACACTTAAAAATATGGTGGTCGGTACGTTTACAAAGGCTTTCTTTTCCTTAATTCTCAATAAAGTTCACTGTTCCGCCCAAGATGGGAGAGACAACGGTTTTGGAAATGGCTACGTGTGGGCGGGGTCTTTAGAATCTGGTATACAGATAGCGACGCACCATAAGAAGCCGGTAATGGTGATAATTCACAAGTCGTGGTGTTCAGCCTGCAAGAACTTGAAACCGAAGTTTGCGAATTCCGCCGAGATCCAGTCGTTGAGCAAACACTTCGTGATGGTGAACCTTGTTGATGAAGAGGAGCCAAAGAATAATACGTTTTCACCCGATGGCACTTACATACCTCGGTAAGTATGATGAAATTTCAGAAATTGTAGTGAAACTTTGTAAATTTAGCTCTACAGAAGATGTAATAACTGTTAAACTTTAATCATGTTAAGAACCCGAAAGTTGTAATGTCTATACATTTAGTTGACAACATTTACAGTTCCTTCATAGACACAAAAATATAACTTTAGTAAGCCCCAATAAGCTGAGGGTCAAAGTTGTAGGTAATATGTTGAGTTTTACGTTGATATATAAAACTGTTTCAACATGTACCGAAACTTAGATGTTTTAATAGTAATTAATTAGTCGTCCATATTATAGGGGTGTACGTGAAAAAATCAACATTATACTTTATATAACAACATACCTATTTTTAAAAATAAAATATAAGCATGCTTCCAAAATGTCAGTTAAAATTATTTCGACTCCCTTAACGTTTTATATTCGAGACAAAAACTAGCGCATCTTTGTCCAAACGCCCAGTCTATTTTTGCATCAAAATTGGTCAAGCGTTGAAGCGTGAAAACTGAACAAATAATCAGTCAAACAAAATTATAATACTTTCGTTTTTATAATGATGATCTGAATACAAGCAAAAAATTGGAACTATAAATTACTTAAAATTAATTTTAGTTAAGGTTACCGATTTTTTTGGGAAGAATGGTTTATTAGCCATAACACAGCTCGTAGATACACGTAATTTATACTTTTTCTGTAAGTACAATAGTATAAATATAAACGAACGGTCGACAAATCAAATCAAATGTTTTAGAATCCTCTTCATATCGCCGAAGGGTTCAGTCGACCACGACATTTACAATGAGGAGGGCAGCAGCCAACACAAGTACTTCTACAGCCGACCGGAACAAATCGCAAAGGCAATGAGGCGGGCCCTTGAGAAATATCAATACGAGAAATTCGATGTATGATATTCACCTCTCAAACGTTTTTAGTAAGTTTACTTGAAAATAATGATGTATATTTTCGTTACAATGTACTTTTTTCGATTTTTTTTTCTGGATCGAATATTTGTTTAACTAATTAGGTATAAAGAGTTCATCATTTTTTTTTTCAGAAATGAAAAACGATAGTACCGCAATAAGGATAGCTTGACGTAAACTCTTCATAATATTGTATTATTTACATTAAAGCCAGCATTTTATACAATACAGCATTTTGTTTATATTTTTCTATAAATTTTACGAGTAACATGACAATAATAAGTTTTATAATCAAAATATTTAGTTTGAAAAATTAAAGGAAACGCCGGCGGAATAAATCCAGTGCAATTAATCACGCTATGAACATGTGTTTATTTTCATATGCGCGCAGTTGAAGCTTTTATGTTCAATCGTTTTTCTATTGGAAAAATTGAAAAGCAATTTATTAGAATATTTACATGAAAATATTTGTACTGAAGTGCTTAACATATTTGTATAGATACTTAAGCCGAACTGTAATTAAAATATTCGATCTATCGCAAAAATACATAATTTCTCGTACGGTAAGGAGAGCGGTAAGACAGCGGTACATGAAGTAAGAGTTATTCAACTTTTTTTGTTTAAAATGTTTTTGAATCCAGCAAAGTAAACATTGGAAAAATCGTTTCGAGGTTTTCGATCAGAAGTAACAGAATTATCTAAGATATTTTGTTGTAGACTTGTAGACTAGTTTAAAGGTCATAATAAAAATAGATTTAATGAAACCCTACTAAAGCGAATACGGTATGCAGCTAATAACTGTAATAAAAAAAAAAGATTCTCGATCTAACACGCAGAAGATATCTTAACGCACAAAATATAAGGAGCTTAATTGTAGGGGAAGTACAAGACTCGTTATTCATATCCACTTGAAACTCCCAATTTAATGTCTTTATATTATTTCTGGGTTGGTATTTGGTAGATACTTTGTATGTATATTGCCTTTCCCCTTCTGTCCCTATTTATCTATAGAGTTGTAGACATATCTACACACTACGTCTTACAAATTTACAATCTTTCCACTCCAAAAATCTTACATCCCCACCAAGAAGTCAGACCTATCAAATATTTCCCCGCGTTTTCATTGATTTTCTCTTTTAATGTGTACCAGTTGGGTACTGTAAAAATCCGTTGTCTGTCCATAAAGGTACTTGATAAATTAGTTCCGTAAGTACAAAGACTAGCTTAGCAAATAGAAAAAAAATGAAATTGTGTTTTTGACTTTAATAACGAGTTTTGTGAGAACAAAACAAAACTACTTACATTTTCAACAACGGGTTCCACGAACATCTCCATTGTGTTGTTGAGACATGGACATGACCACATAGCATCACATAGCAAAAGTCAGACCTATCGCATATAACCTCTGCCTAAATAAAAACTAAAAAGAAAAAACAAAAGTACTCACATCTTCAACGACGGGCTCCACGTACATTTCCATGGTGTTGTTGAGGGGGGGCAGCGGCATGGGCGACGCGGCGGCGGACGAGCGCCGCGACATGCTGTTGCAGGAGCATTGCGAGACCGACCGACGGGAGCGGGGAGATTCTCTGGAAGAAATAGAGAGGTTTAATATCCTAGTATAGTCCAATTCCCGGAACTTGAGTGATTTGAACCGTGTCTGAAATATGCGCATTACACTGCACAGAACAAAAAGTTAAGATCTACCAATCCAAGTCGAGGTTCCTTCGACGGACATGCACGAATACTAATTCGACTTGTCTTCAGATATTTCAAGTTAGTTCAATTTACCTATACCGACAGTTATGACGTTATGAGGGTGCCAATTTTGTGAGAGTGGATGTATGAGAGAAAAAAACCAGACAAAACGAAAAGGTTCTATTGAATTTCTTGCGCGGTTTCTATTCAAGCTCTGAGGTTTTTCCGAAACCGTAGTAGATTTATTTGTCGTTCAAAAATGGATTTTAATAATTTGTAACATTTTCACGTGAAAAGTACAGTACAGATACTGATGAACTTTATGTAATATGGTTTTTGTGTCGGATAGGTATATAGACTAAAATTTTTAAAGATACTGTTTGATTTGGCCAAATCATAAAAGTGTTAAGTGTGCATGCGCAGATTCCTAGTTGCTAGTTTAATATAAATCCTCTGTCACATTTTAGGCGACAACTTTTCCTAGGTTTACAGGTAAACAACATATATGTATGTGGAGCTTGAGGAAGTACTAATATAAACGGCTTGAAAAGTGCCTTTTTTGCTCCGAACGGGTTATGGGCTCTTAAGATTTATTTTTGATTCTAACATAAACTAAAAACCGCTTAGATGCTTATTGTAGATATATAGCCATTTAGCACACACTGATATTATTTTGTTTTACTATCTATCTATATTAGTTATAGATAATGATGAAAATTGTTGCTACATGACAAATATCGGTCAAATGGTCTGACACGATTTTATATACCTCTGATACTCCTGTTGTTAAAATAAAAGGTGATAAATACAAATAGTGATAACATTAAATTCATTGATTGATTATTTAAAATTTAGTACATGTTATAAATTAGGAAGCCCAAAACATTATTTACATAAACATAAATCAATCATTAAACAAAACCATATCGATTTGAAATTACCTTTTGCTTCTCCTACACACATGGCGCGTCGATCGGTCGCATCTACACCTAGAGCGGACAGGTACAAAGTATCCCAGTTGCGGCAAAGGCGCGGGGTCCGAGGAATCGCTGGAGTCGCTCCACTCCGGCTGGCTGAATGGATCGATGTCTAGTGCTGACGGCATCGCGGATTAAAAAAAATCTCCAACTTTTTAATTTTCCGGTGAATTTCACTTGATGCTGGCTGTTTGTGCACTTTTTTCTTTTTCTTTTTTTTTTAAATTGCACCAGCGGATTTTTAAACGATTTTTTTTTTATTATTGCACGGGCGTATTAAGTTTTTTGTGTGAACGTCTTAGACCGGGCTTGGTTTAATCGTTTCTGTAAAGGTATTAACCTATTTGAAATTTCGATAGTGTAAATAAAGCGTAGATATGTTTTAAGATAGTACTGGGATTCGGGTGCGTAACCGGCAATTAGATACAAACGATACGTCCATATAGATAAGATATTATTATTGTTGACACAAAAAAAAAATTATCAATGGAATTTGGCGTTATACGACAAAATTAAATCGGCGGTTATTTAGGTTCTTATCAAAGAAACAGTGGTATTTTTAAAATCGGAGATTAATCATCATTTGGATTTCACTTAATTATGATCTAGATTTTGAACTGAGGTAGGCACAATAAGTTGAGTAGCAATTTAATTTAGGTACCTACTTTTAATAAAGTTAATATTTACAATAACGGGTAGGAATGAAAACTATTATTTTGACAATTATTATGTGTCTTAATAAATATGCTTGTAAATTTTCTCACCAACTCAAAAACCGTGACCTCATCATGTTTACCTGCACCCCATAAAAAAACAATGTACTTTCTAAGACAGTTTTTTTTTTATAAAAGGCTAAATCGTCAAAGCCATCGGAACGTGAGGGAACGCACATTCCTGTAGGACCGTTTCTACCGCTCCGTGACTCACAAAGCCGGCGTAATAAGATTAGGCTGTGATTTTTTTATTGAAAACTAAACGACATCGTCAGCAAAGCTTTTTTATTGGATTACTCGTTTACTGGTTACTGACTTTTTACGTAACTTGTTTGTAGTATTATATGAAGTGCAGGCAAATATGTTTAACTTTCGAATATACTATAAATGGAGTATGTCAATCAAAAAGGCACTTTTTAATTCTAAAAAGTAGCGAATTGAAGTTGAACCTACTTAGATATACCTACAAAGATAAATAATAAATTAGTAGACTATATTATTTTTACTCAAGAAGTTAAATTAAAAATTAAAAATTAAGTAATAATAATTAATGAATACTGTAGTAATTACATACTACCTTTTTAAATATTTCTGTACGCTACTCAATTTTATAATTAACAACATTAGCATAAGTAAAACGTTTTACTTCAAAGGTAAATATGTTTTAAATGTGTGTAAGAATTCGTAAAACATTAATGATATATACCTAATTTAAAGAAGCTTGTTTTTAATAGAATGTTAAAAAAAATATTTTACACGACTCCCAAAAAAGAAGGATTATGTGTTTAGAGTCCATATTTGTAACGTTTGTTGACCAAGAAACAACAATGTAGGAAAAAGAATTATTAGGGGAGGAATTTTAAAATTAAGAAGAGTTTAAGAACGTAACGTAATCATTATAAACAAGCGAGTTTTAAAAGTTAATAGTGCGTTTGTAGTGAATTAATTATTTCCATAGATAATGTTTAGTTCTTTTGTCGGGATATTTTTTATCTGTTCCTTATAACTGAATTTGTATTCAAAAGGTACAGTTCCGTGGCTTACATCAGGCCTGTTTTGAATAGCGGACACATTAAGCATCTAAATGAGTAATATTAGCACTTTTCTATTACTTGATGCTTTTATTAGTTCATTTGCACGTCTCTACCGTGTAATTTATGTATTAAATTTAATTTTTAAGTCGCTTTTTGCTATTCATTTAAGAATATTAAATATAAATATCAGCATCGTTACTATAGTCCGAATTATTTTAAAATACATCCTAACAACTTATATTTAACGTTTATTAGTCATATTTTTTATCTATGTGACTTTATGGTTATAAGAAAAATTTATTTTACTAGATATCTCTCCTTACAAAATCGACTAATAGTTTTGTCACGTATGGTCAAAGGAACAGTCCTATACAAACATTTCTAGCGTCAACAGCCTTTGTCTATTTTCGAAGGTTAAAAATTGTAAAAAACAGAGCACAGGCAATAGGAATACTCCAAGAATCTGTACAGATTTGTTTTTAAGTGTATTTTGTACTTATTTTAAATTTATTTTAGTAAAAAGGGGTTATTGACGATCCGAAAATCTTAAAATCACGTGTCTAAAGTATATTACTAAGTATAAAATATGAACTTTGCCAAGCTGTAAAACAGAAGGGGATTAAAGACAAACATTTCATATTATTTCGTGTTTTTGCTAGCCACTACACAAGTTATCATTATTACCTAAAAGAAATTTCCTTAAAATGATTAAAAAACTTGCTACATTATGCAAGTCACTTAATTGGCGTTCTCAATTATTTCCGATATAGCGATGTTAATTAGCTTTCTTTTCGTTTATTTTTGTCTTTTATACAATCAAAGATTATTTACACAGTTTGCCGAGAGGTGAAAGTTAATAGCACCAACATACATTGAGTTTTTACTGTGGAAAATGAAACTTTTTAGGGTGACGTGCCGTTAAAAAGTAACGACAATAATTTTATTATTTTATACCGTCGAATATTTTTTATTTCATATACATTTCATACCAGACTTTATAGAAAAGTTATTTGGTGCTATTTCTTATAATTTTAAATAAAAGAAATGTTGAAAATTGGAAATTTTGACATGTTTTATACAAATTTTTACGTAGTCACAAAAGATTTTTCAAGATTTTTCATACTTGTCGTATGGTTTTGGGGAGGTTTATGTCCCCTGTTACCCCCCCCCCCTTCGGACCGCGCCTGCCCCGACCGCGCTTTTGGATCAACAACTGCTTGGTCGGAGTGCGCTTGAGTTCTGTGTGGACCATAAACGGCTCTATCTCATGGAAGATCAAGGTTAACCAAGGGCCCAAGTTTTGCGGGGTGTGAGAAATTAAAAATAAACATCTTATGCCGGGCGCCTTGTTTCAAAAGAAAAAAAGCAAATTTTTGTGAACTGATTTAAGTGGGTTCCAGTTAATTTTTCGTCTCTAAGTCGAATTAGTAAGAGCCACCACTGGTATCGATACAATAACAACACTATCGCTAATTTAAAATCTATGATCTACGGCGACTCAAAAGACTATTGGCAATCGATTTATACTTCTAAAACCCATGATATTATAAAGTTTGCTTTTATGACCAACAATTATTATAACTACATAGAATTACTTGAAATCGTGGTCAGATCGTAATCTCAATGTTTATCTTAAACACAAAAATCAAATTAAGTAATTATATCATTATACCTTTTACGACTTTAATGGCGATTTAGTAACAAAAGAATATTGATTAGGAAATAAATATTCTTATCTTTCGAAATTTATGAATAACTATTTTCGTGGACCACACAATTTTGTGAAATAGCCCATTTGCTTTGATGATACCAATGATTGAGAATTGTCGACAATTTATGAACTTAGAACAAAAGTTTGACTTCGACCCGATTAGGGTTTCTATTAATTTTATTTACAGATTTATTGTAAGAGCACAATTTAATACAGTTCAATTTAGTTTCAAAAATATTGTGGAATTGATTACCTATGGAACCTTTGAAAATATAGGTACTTCGCCTATAAATAGGTAGGTATGTATACTTGATTATGATTAAAACTTAGAAATCGTTAGCTATTCTCATAATTTCACGACGCTTTGCTGTAGGGTAGGTAGCATTTGAGATATAATGTAACTATGAATAGAAATAGAATGCAGATATTTAGTTCGCAACAAAAACACTTTAGGATAAACAAATTCATAATCACACATTGAAATCGTCACATCCACAAGGTAATCTCAACTTCTTCGTTACAAATAAAAGAAAAAAAAGCGTTAACATTTTATGCACGTGGCAATTGTGAAACGTCATATAATACCAGTAACCCATTAAATATGGATTACACCAGCAGACTCTGGTCAAATAAAAGCTTTGAAAGGGGATGAAACGTAGACTGACTATTAAACTACCCGCTCTTCAGTCTCGCAGGCAAGCAACGTACAGACAGATCTGAAAACCTATATATTTTCTGATTTATTTTAATATAAATTATGACATAAAACGTTTTTTTTTATTAAGATAATTTCGCACGAATACGATTTTTATGACTTTTTAATTCGTTTTTGCCCGTAACCTCGTTATCGTGGGATTTCGTCTGTTCGAGAATAAAAATTATTATTTTCGATCAAAATATTTTAAATTACAAAAAAATATATAAATGCGTTTTAAAATTTCTATAAAGTGGTATTTGACTCTATAAGCTCTTTCTGCCTCTATGTATTTACTCGTATATTATATATATGTAAGTATGTGTAAATATAGGTTTTGTTTTTACACATCAAGATCAGTTCAACGGTTCGGTCGTGAAAAATGTATTTAGTAGGTAATCAAAATACGTACCTAAGACGTTTGCTTTTATAATAAAACATCCGAACAAAATAATGCTGTAAATAGTGAATTAGTGAAATGAATTAGTGAAATTTTCTTAATAAATTTGCAAGCCGAAAAAAAACAACGTTTATTAAAATGACATAAGAATATAACACAGCCTGTACATATCCCACTGCTGGGCATAGGCCTCTTCTCCTATTAGGGAGAAGGTTATGGAGCTTAATCCACCACGCTGCTCCACTGCGGGTTGGTGGATATACATGTGTCAGAATTTCTTCCGGCACATGCAGGTTTCCTCACGATGTTTTCCTTCACCGCCGAGGGTTTGAACCCTTGATCTTTGGTTAAGATCCACGTGTTCGCACCACTAGGCCATCTCGGCTCGTATTTTTTTACTATGGCCCTATTTTTAGGGTTCCATAGCCAAAGCGGAACCTTTATAGTTTCGCCATGACCGTCTGTCTGTCTGTCTATTCGCGGCTTTGCTCCAAAGTAATTAATACTAGAAAGCTGTAATTCGGTACAATAAAATCTCTAAAAAAAAATTTTTTTAGGGTGTCTCTCCTATATGTAAAGCGAGGCTAAACATATTTTTTCTAATTTATCATCATTAGGGTAATTGGCGGTTTGAGTGTAGTTTACGTATGTGTGGTAGTTGTATAACATGATGGTCAATCGTATAAAGAGATACTGATTTTCCACACCTTCCACTGGTAGACTCGTTCTGGCTATGCTTTCATTTTAAAATTAAGATAAAAAACATTAACAATAAAGCTTTTCATAAAAGTAAAAAGCTAAGGCTAACCTATTTATATTTTGAATATTTCAGATGTTCCTAAGCTTCAGCGACAAGACGAGTATAATGGATCCCGCAGACGATCCCCTCCCCTCCCCCCATCTGCCCAGGCGAGGCAGCGAAGAGCTGGACAGCGTTACCTCATTGTGATATAATTAATGTAAATGTTATATAGACTATTACTTGGAATATATATTATTGGAATTCAAAAGAAACGGGATTTTGGAAAAATGTTCGCAATTTATTTGACGATTTTGAAATAGATTTTTTAAAAAATATCTATTTGGTCTAAGCTCCATTTTTTTACATATATATTTTTATATATATTTGAAATCAGCAAATTGTTCACTATCCAAATATGGCAAAAATGGCGCTTAGACCAAATAGCCTTTCAACCGTCGATATTTAAAAAATGGACCAATGAAATTTGTTCTTTAAATAAAAACAAAATATCCGTTATGTAAAGAATTTCTAAGTAATATTAAAAGATTTTATATTTTTAATGACATCGACAAAATTTTAACTTTATTATTGTTAACCTGAAGAATATAGTTGACTAAGCTGAATAAAACCACATTATTTTTTATTAATTCTTTCTTTAAGAATCTATATGGTGAATTTCGATATTCTAAATCAAAAGTAAATAATTTACGAATTTATTTTACCGGATTACGACAAAACCAAAAAGGGTAGAAAATGCAATTAAACCCTATTTTTATGTTACCACCTTAAGACAATATTATTACACATTATGTTACACTATACCAAGATTTTTAATTCGAGTCAGTAAAATGACATTTCCAGTGTTGCAGGTTTCTATTCCCAAATAAATAGTGATGTAGTAGAATCAAGACTTAGAAATAAAAGTTAGTCGAGTCGAGTTTTTTTGTTCAATACCAACCATCTTGGTTTCTCAAGACATCTCCTAGTTCTTAGGGCATCCTGTTTATTCATTACATTTAATTACAGTTAA
>DVXP01002280.1:0-13029 GCA_018235645.1 Junonia grisea | reverse complement strand
AGTGAGGTTAAGAGTTTGTCCTAAAAGTTCATATTGGATATTTATGATTAGATCGTTTAATTTTTTAAATTTGTTGCGTTTTTTTAAATTTCTTTAAGGTTTTAGTCATTTTTGTCTATTCCATTCCATGATATATTAATTCACTTTTTAATATTGCTAATTGGCTAACAAATCGACAGGAATAATTAAAGCAATGGAACATTTTTTGCCAAGACCAGTGTTTATTTCATACCAAAACTTAGTTTAGCGTAATTAAAGAAGATCATTTTTAAAAGTAAAAATTGCTGATACCTGAGTCAAAGCTTCCAATTTTGGTACAGGCTGGTTGAGCGGCCACAAGCTCTTGTCTGTGTCGTATATTTGAGTTCCGCGCGACACAGGCCTGTGCAGTAACTCACCGCCAGATTTGTATCTTGGATTAACTGAAGGACTTAGCGAGAGGATTGTCTGTAATTAAGTGATAAACTACAATTTCATGTGCTGAATTTATTTCTAAAACTTGCAAAACCTAGTTACATATATGATAAGACTAATTAAATAAAATTAATTGTTTTCAGACCTTATAAAACAGTCCCAAAGCGATAGCCTTCCTGCAATATGGCGACGGTTCCGGTGGTGCGTCCAGTGGCACGATATCTTCTTGCAATTTGACTAACGCTGTCTTTAAAGTTTCTTCACTAAACAACGGTAATCCCTCTAGAACTTTCTCGACGTTTACCGCGCGATTGTACTCGGGACTTATTGAACCATAGACAATGTTACAAGATAGAATATTTTGGTTTTTATCTACGTTGAAACGGAATCCTGCGTTGACTATTGCGTGTGTGTTTTGCGCGCGACCCATAATCTGTAAAAATATAATTTACTTAATATTATTTTTTATTATAAATCACAGACTAAACCAAAAAATGTGTATGTTGTTGAAACGAAAACGTCAATGGATGAAATTTGTAGGGAAAAAAAGACTACTTAGACAGATTACTAATAAATTATTATTTCCTACCTTATACGTCCTTATCAAGTGGTTTTGAGGTAAGGGTGGTAACTTCACATTCGAAATAACCTTATTCTTAAGATCTGTATTTAAGAACTTCGATAGATTAAGTTCCATTGATTTAGAATTCATATGCTCTGAAAAAAGAATACAAATAAATATTTAAGTAATGGTTATAATGAAATTATAATAATAAAGTAACGAATGAAAATTGTATTCAAAATTTAGAATAAGTACCTATATGGTTAAATAGCATGTCAGCCACGACACGAATTTCGCTATTTAGTATCTATTCTGAGATTGCAGGAACGCGTCGTAGTCATTTTTAAATGAGCCATAACACGAATTTCGCGATGTGGATATTTGACTGTGACCACAACGCGTTGTGTGAAATTATTTTTACTCACTGAGCGATTTCTATCTTTGAGGGTAACACGTATATTTGACTATTAAGGCTTCTTTAGGCTTTTAAAACAAAAATAAATTAAAAAGCGTGAAAGTGTGAATAAAAAAATACCAACCCAACGTAACTTTAGCACCAACCGTTTCAAACATGACGAACACATCGGATGCGAAGTCGGGATGGATATTTTTCATAGCCAAATTACCGCCAATCGTCCCTATCTGTGGCAAAAAATACAGTCTAATATAATTATCTTCGTTAAGAAGTGGTCGCACTGACGTTTTTTTGGTCGGTTTTGCGGTTGTGCGGTTTACCGCTTGGGGGAAAAAACTGTTATTAGCCTCAAACTGTAAAGAGATGGCAGCAAATGGTATAAAAGCGTGCGCATTTTTTTGACTAAATAAATAAAATCAAAATCGGAATTTTACCAGGAAAAATTTAAACAAAAAAAAACGTAATGTAGCGAAAATAAATTTTATAAGTAGATATACCTAAATAATTAATTAATAATAAATACATACATTTTTGACAGGAACATTAGCGACTAACTCCAAGTGCCTATATAAGTGTGGCAAATACGAAAATTCATCATTTTTCATGTGCTTCTGAAATATCGCCATAACTTCGTGTATCGATAGGCCTGCGCCTAGAACTAGGTTTTCGTCTAAGAATGTGTCTTTCAGCGTGTTTACTGACGATATGTCGATGTAAACACGAGGCTCTTTGGTTATTGGATAGACTCCTAAAATAATAAAAAAAGTATTGGTAAATTAACTTATGGTAAATAGAAATATGGAGCTAACAAAATGTAAAACCGTAACTGAAACTAAATATACCTAATGTACCTAAGTGTTACTAATATAACTAATATATAATATATATTGTAATAATACTTTTTCTGGAGGAAATAAAAGGCTTTTTATTTTATTTATTTTATAAATAGAAATATGGACGAGCAACCTGCTCCGGATTTCAACGAACTAAGTTAAGGATATAAAAAGGTGTATAATATAATATAGGTATACTTAAAAATTTAAAATATAGTCCATGACAATCATAGATCATGATCATTTTTAAAAAGTGTTTTTGAAATTGGTACGGTAGTTTTTTAAAAGTTTATTCGTTACGCACATATGCATTAAATATATACATAAATAAAGACAAAAAAAAAACTCACGTGGCACTCACGTTATGCTGACAAATCTACCAAGATTATTCTAATGAAGTTAAAAAACCTTTTTGTGAAAATCGAGTCAATTGTGTTATTGCATGTCGTTCAAGTATTATGTAACGCAATTTTTGGAGATTTTAGACCCTCCCTCCCCTAGTTTAACGCTCCGTAACGTATTTTGGTACCCTCCCACCCCCTACCTAGATGTTATGTAACATTTTAATAAAATATTTAGTAGAAGATTTTATTTTAAAAATAATTTTAGTGACCATGTTCACCTAAAAACACGCAAAACGTGTTACGTAACGCATTGTTGTGATACCCCCTCGCACCCCTGTAACGTTTTACTAGACCTTCCACTCCCCCCGACTTATGAACGAATTATGAATCAATAATGTACAAAAATGCAGATCATTATAATCCTTGTTATTTTTAATTTTCCCCTCAGTCGGTAAAAAAGTCAATGAAACTAATTACTATAAAACAGCACATGACTACTTTTCTTTACCGTTAAACTTTCAAATTGTAACTTAATTTTTCAACTTAACTTAACAATAACTTTTTAGGTTCAATACTTGCGAAGTTTACTCCATATAAAAAGGCAAAGCAACAAAACTACGTTTCTCATTTTATTATAAGTATCGATGAACATATTTTTTATAGATTTTGTATTAGTTATTATAACCTTAATTTTAAAATTTCAAATCATTTTATCGATTAAGGTTTTAAGTTTATTTTTTACCTTTCCCAGTGTTGCCTGCTACTAAACAGTAGTCGCCTGTGCCCTCGTTCATTATAGCCTAAAATTTATAATAACATATAAATGCATTAATTTATAATTATAAAAGCACATGTAATTTTATATTTTTTAAAGTAGATTTTTTTAAAGATAGTTTTTTATACATTTAATTATGTTACCTTAAATACATGATTCGTAGAAAAAGCCTTGTACCATATATCGTTATCCATTTTAAAACGCAATAAATTGTCACTGTTATCTATTGACCAGTCATCCTGCATACATTTTTTCGCACATTTCAACGTATCGAGATCTTCTAAATCCTGTAAAAAATAGGGCAAAATTAAACATTTTTAAACTTATAATATCCAGAAGGTACTTACGAATCTTCTTCATTCAATGATTGAACAAAAAGGGGGACACCCGAAATTTAAAAGGCAAAATACCTACGTAAGTACGTAATTTTATTTACATGATTGATGTAGATTATAAAAATATGGTATCAAACTGAAAGTTTATCTGAATTAAAAATCATTTATCATATTATGCATTTATGTACTTACCTTCACTTTGTCTCCAGAGTCAGCATCCGTGGCGAAGGACTTAAACGCGTCCAGAATAGGCCGGTAGCCGGTACAGCGACAAATGTTACCGGCAAATGATCTCTCTATTTGTTTAGTTGTGAGTCTTTTCTTTGATCCCTCGTACAAACTGTTAGAGAATTGGATAGAATTTAGTACAGGGTATACAGACTACGTGCAGCTCAAATGTAGTACATTTTTTATACAGGTTGTGTCGTCAAAGTAAGGTTATGCAAAAAACGAAAATCTTTTATTTAGAAACGAAGCCATTTTTTTAAGGCCATGTACAATTGTTTATTCAAAACTGGTACTTATATAATTATTACTCAGCTATTCAGCTACAAGAATTAGTAAAAATAATTTAGAAAGATTGACAATTGTTACATTAGCACTCAAAACAATGACGGAAGGAGTGAATTTTCTAATTTTACACAAAAGGGCCTCTATCTCCGAAACCAAGAGACTTTTACTAAAATGAATTTTTGTTATTTGGCCCGTTATGACCTGGTCTGTGACCCATTTCAATTTAATCCTTGACTTTCGGGACACAAGTGCCGCCCTAGCCAGTGATTCATAGACGCCTCTAGCTTAGCCATCGCCTATGTGACATATACAAATTTAGCCACAAAAGGTCCACACCCTTCGTTCCCTATCTTAAATATACTGTTTTCGCTAAAAAAGGTCGTCTGCCTCATTTACAATTTTTTCGCCCCAGAAAATCTAATTTTGGTGCCAGCGGGTACATACATTTGGTACTTACAAAAGGAAAGAACTTATGGGAATAAATGCTGGTAAAAATATTAACTTCGTTATGATAATATTCAGTCAACTGCTGTCACGTTATCACAGCCACTTATGAACTTTTCCAGCACGAAAGCAACAAATATACCATTTCTCATAATTATGAAGTTTTCATTGACTTCAGGAGGGTCATTGATGAGTTCATATGTGAGGTGTGAGATCAATATGAATGAGATGAAGAAAAGTAAGTACGCGATGACGGAGGGTACGCGATGCTCTTATTTATTTAATGAAGAATATAAAAAAAAATTGGTCCAAGAGTGATGCCCACAATTACTTATGTATAGACAGCAATCTCATTGAGTTACAGCAAAGCAATAAATGTTGTGTAATACTACGGTACAGTGACGTCGATTTATTCAACAAAAAGATATACGCTCTATTGTAGGTAGATGTCGTTTTTTTTCCCAAAATGTAATAGATATCGTTATTGATATACTCGTCAAATTATTATCTGTAATATAAAATTTTTCTTACTATAAGAAGTATAAATGTTAAAGCAATAAATTGCACACACATTACAAAATATTGTGCAATACGCCAGTTTCATATGAATCGAGGAAATAATCTTTGTTTGTATTGTTATCTAACACTTAAGCTGACTTGATAAACGCAACTATTTTGGGCATAAATTAACACTCTAATAACTTTGTAAATAAAGCGTGATAAGATTACGAATGATTATAAACTAAATGTTTTTATTTATTGATAGACTAGGAAGTCGAACAAGACCAGTTTTTTAGGTGGAAGTGTAAATATGCTTCCCATTCAAGGTTTAATTCTGGCTTGTGGGCTCTTATATGTGGGAATTCTGCCAAGGCAAATGCAGACCAGTCTACAACATGCACCAAAACCCAGTGGTAGCCTATTCGTTAAAAAATTAGCTAAGTGCGTGTCGAGCCACGCGCATGAAGGGTTCCGTAGTTTCCGTCATAATATACGGACATTCAATAATTGAATCTTTAAAGTTTACTTATATTTTAACAAATAACATGTTTATCTTAACAATTTTCAATGAAATTAGGGTGAAATTATATTTTAACTTTGATAAACTATATCTCAATAACTATAAAAGCCTAGATAGCCGTAACAATTTTGCTTTTAAATTCATTATATGTACTGTTATCATGAATTTTTCATATTTTTAGAAGCAGTAGTTTAGTCTAACTGACTCTAAGAAAATTTGACACTTTTAAGCTTAATATTTCGGAAACTGTTCCTCGTTCGGAAAAATGGTTTTCTCACACCTATAATATTTTTAAAAGACCTATCCAACGATACCCCACACCATTGAAAAAATTTGGAAAAAATTTTTTGGTCTTTACATACCTATATGGAAGACACCCTAACAAAAGTTATTTTTCAAGATTTTATTGTACGACTTTCTCGGCGGTATTCATTTGTATACTCATACCGAATTCCAGCTTTCTAGTATTAAGGACCTCGGAGCAAAGCCGCGGACAGACAGGCAGACAGATAGACAGAAGGACATGGAGAAACTATAAGGGTTCCGTTTTGACTACGGAACCCTAAAAATAGGTCACTAATATTCGTATTTGCCACACTACGTGACAATTCGGGAGAGGAGCGGATGGTCTTAGCGTATACTGCGGATAGTGCCATATAAGTCTACCTTTCAAATGTGTTAGTCACTATTTAATTATTTTGATAGCATAATTAATACATTAACGTTTTGTTACCAATACAAACACTACAATAGGTACATTGCACCACAGTAAAGACAATAGGCATTGTTTCTATCTAAACTAGGTAAGGGAAAATCGACCAATAGGCGACGCTGAAACATTTACGTAGACGAGTAATTAAAAATTCAAATTAGAGAGTCGTCCCTTCGACGCGCGGTTGGTGATTACACGGCGTTAATTACGCGCGACCAATTAAAATGCGGGGCGACAGAGCGGCACGGGAAGCGGCCAATGGGAGCCGTGGACTGAAACGAGGCGTGGTAATTAAGACGAAAGGGTTGATTTTCCGGGCGTTCGTACCGTGAGGGCGTTGATTAATCGCTCCCTTCTAGGTGCTTGTCTCGACGCTCCAGCCACTTCTATGTAATCTACGACGCCAAACTTGATGACAGTTAATTGTTTTGTATAAAGCTGTTTCTTGTTTAAAAACAAAAAAATAAAAATCCTTTAGAACGCTCAAACAATCAGACGTTACATTTTTACTATTAGAGAGGCAAATGAGTCTTTAAATATATTGTTAACTTCTGTTAACACACTTTAAGCGATGAAAAATAGCCTATCCAAAACCGTTTTCAGACCCTTCAAAGAAACAATAAGGCAGCTTTATTTGCATGCAGCTATTCATTGGAACGTAAAACAGATGTAGGTAGAGGGAATTGAGTTTGAAGTAGGGAAACCACACTTTCTGATCCATAGTGCCAATCCTGGTAAACAAGATCAGAATTCATCGTCCGGAAACCGTAGCTCAAAGTATGTATGTTGTATCAAAAGTTGAAAAGTTATCTTGATCGCCGACTAAATGTATTCAATAAAGCTGCAAACACGAAAAATCCTTAAATATCCTTTAAATAAAGACATTTATGCCAACCCTAGTATAAGCGAGAATTTCGCGCCGCTCCGCGTTGTAAATGGCCTCCACGCACCTCACTACGCCTCTAAATGCGCCACTATTTGACTAAACGAGAGTTTTTATTCACCTTCCAGACACTCACGATTCAATTCGTGTTCCCCGAAACAATAAACGAATAGAGAGCATATTAAATGTTATACGAAATTGAAAGGTTCCAAGAATATATCGACTTGCTAAATGAAACTTAAAGAACTCGTGCGATTAATATGAAGATATAATAAAAACGGTGACAGCACGTACCATAATGGAACGTATTTACGACTATATTTTTATTGGTTACATTACGTTGTACTTTAATAGAGTTCTCAGTAGGTACATGAAAAATTTAGGCTTTATAGATTTTCACATTAGGTAATTTACTAGCTAATAGATCGGGAATAGCAGCGTGGCTCTAATATTTGTTTTAACCAAGAGATTCCTGCAGTCATAAACTCGAGTCTAACAAGAGTCGTTGCATTTTGATTCCATTGCAAAAGGAACAACAACATCGCATCCGAGTCTAACGTGTTATTAAGAGAGCCGATGAAGTGTAAATGATCCGCGAGCCGAAGTCGACCCAGCCTCCCCCCTCCCGCCCCCCACACCCGCCCGTCACCGCCAGAAGAAAAATGCTAACACGCCCCCGCGAAAACTATTAGTTATTTTGGCACCCCTGCATCCCGCGCCGACTATTATACTAGACCGTTTGTTTTTGCCTTACGTAAGCGATTGCTATGAACTTTACCTCAAATGTGATATGCAAACAATTCCCTGAAATAACTTACCAAAAAAGGCCTAGTTACGTATTTCTATAATTTTCAATTCTCGGTTCTGTTGAAATCTGTTTAAAATTAAAGCTAGATGGTTTATAGACTTTTTAAATATCATTTTATTCCTGAAAGATGATCTCTTTTTAAATCAGAACGTTCGAACTAAGTCGTTTGAAGTAGCTGAAAGAATTATTGAAACGCCAATAAATTTTCGGTCTATATATTTGAGCAAATTTTTCCATATTGACTCTCCTTTAATCTATATTGAAGTAGGTATAGTGATTTATATATTTTCTAAAAATATATACTTGTACATACCTACTCAAAAAAGGTCAATTTAAAATTTACCAAAGATTAGAGGAGAAATTAATAATAATGATAGTTTTTTTTTATAATAATACCTCAGTCCAAACGTCTAGTTGTGTCGCCTTTTCATTAGTACCTACGACACATTTGCTGCCTATATCGGATTTTTGTCGATAAGTTGGGCTACTATGACTACTGTACATTGGTGTCACAATATCAAAGTCAAACCAATAAAAGTTTAGTTGTAGGTCTTTTTAAAATCGTTTATGTTGTTCATAACAAATCGGCAAAATATGTAACATTACCAATAAAATCTGGCTTGAGAGTAGCGTTGATGAAATTCAAGGCATGATAAAGAATATGGCCCATAAAACTTTCATTGCTGTTAACTTATTTATGAAGTCGACTACATATTTAATACTTGCCTCAATCATAAACATAAGATTCATACAAAGGTTATCTTAGATGACTAGTTTTGTATCAAGATTTTCATAATTCGTAATATGTTTTGGTATGTAACTAAATAGTTAATGACGTCAGATTAAAAGCATCGTGTTTTTCCTCGTGAAGGTTTGCGAAGATAGGATAAGCTGTAAAGAAGAATGCCACAGTAGGTAAATTAACTTCTCGTAGATTAAAAACCCAGAGTATTTTTAAAGTTTGCTTTATTTTAATAGCAATAACTTCTGAAAATGAGATAAAAATTGATAAAATTTCATCTACAGTCTCAAAACACGTGTAGTACCTAAGTTAGCAGAGGTTTTAACGTGTAGGTATATTTGTCAATGTGTCTGTGTGAATGTCGCTCGATCATCCGCAGAGGACACGCAGTACAAACAGGCCTTCCCATCTGTCATCGGTGCCTCCGACACAGCCATGTTAATTGACCTTTGTTCTCGCCCTTATACTGTACTTATAGAACATACACATTTCTAATTTATTAACATCTAAAAACAACGAACGTTTCATACCTAATATTAAGACATTATATATAGAACTTGCTTTAAAAAATATCTTTTTGAAACACATTATAAATATTCTTTATTGTTATTTAAGGAATGAAAATTCTTAAAAGTCCATGGTTACGAGTATTTTTGTGATGGATATGGGTATTAAACGGAATGCAATCCAGTAAGCAAGCTGCGGCTATCTGATCCTCTCCCGTTGCACCAAATGGAGTCTAATGGGGAATGTAACTAAAAATACAAAGCAGTACAATACATAACGGGTACACAAAGGAGCAACACGAGCACACGATGCTCGGACAGTTTGTACGTACACGAGTAGACAAAGCACACAAACACGTGAGGTCATCTCCCCTCATTAGGTGGTTAGTTTTCCGGGCGTGTCCGCGGAGTCTGCGGACGTGCGGGGGTGGTGGGGGTGCGAGGAGGGCAGGGTGAACTGCCGGGAAGTTACTTAATTAATCCCCGCGCGGCCGCCATTGGCCGGCGCTGGGCGGCAGATCTTCGCCCACGCGTTAATTGGGCGGCCTGCCGCGTGGATTAGACCAGCGCTGTCGATTAATGAGAATTCTTCGCCTCTCTCATCTATATACGTAGTCGAAGAGACTCACTTGCTAATTTGTACCTATTGTTTGATACCTACACATTAATTTAGACTATGATGAAGAGATATGAGTAGAGATGTATCGTTTGCACTCTAATAAGTTTGTTTTCAGATAGATTGGTAACAGAGGCCATTAACAATGCCTAATTACTTTTTTGAATTCATATGGTAACGTAGTAATACTACGACAATGAGCTGCGATAGTTATAATATTTTACTTATATTTTAAAAGTAGTGCAGATACCTACAGAGTTAACCTCTCGGAGAATTAATAAATATTGTAGTAGGATAGGAGTTGGCTGAAAACTAATATCGCTCTCTTCGCGTCAAGTGAACGTATAAAGCTCAGATTTAGCGAGAGCCGAGGGCTGAGCAGGCGTGAAACGCCCAGGTAAAGTGCCTACTTACAACGCGATATACGAGGAAACGTAAATTATAATATTGTGTGTGTCGGAGCTAACCCTCTCGCGCCGCGTCGCCTACCGCCGGCCGTGTGTGCGCCGCGCGCCCGCTGAAAGAAAAGCAATTTCCTCGGGCGGCACGGGGAGGCCGGGGGATCGAGGTCTCGCGCGAATATAATTTTGTTCATTTTTTCATTCGGGCGAGTTAATTCGGCTTCGCGGCGTAGTCGGCTATTGATTAGGGCGCGTCTTACGTTTTTAATTTGTTTGCGCGCGCAGCCACGATGCACCCGACGAGATGAGTTCCCGTCCCCCCCGCGCCGCCCGCCTCCCCCCACCCCCGTCTAATGAAGCCTCCGCTAACTACGCGCACTGTAATAATCACGATCCTTTTCACAATCACGCTTTGACGTCAAATGTTTTCTCCTAGCCGGCTAACTAACAAAGCGCGCCTCCTTGAGGAAAAATATTACGTTTTCCCTTTGGTAAACAAAATCAGACAGCGAGTAAAAATACATCGTAATTGATGGCAACGTTTTGTAAATAAAAAAAATGAATATGAAAACCAAAATTATTATGGTGGGGTCGATTGCAAAACATTGACTAGGTATTGCTTAAACAGATATACCTACCAACGGGTATATGAATATCATCTATTCTTGTCCTTGTTTTTTAAATACCTACCTATATGTTTCAGCAGCAATGTACCGAAAAAAACATGAAGCATGGACCATAATTGGTCATGTACCCACATCTTCGCCCCACGTCTCCCCCCCCTCTCCGTCCTCGCCTCTCGCCCCCTAAGCCCGTGAAACAGCACCGCCTGTATGTGACACATTAGTAAATGAGACGACATTCGTTACGCGGAGCGAGCCCGACTGTTCTCTCATTGGAAGCCTTCTGAACTAAATTGATCGTGAATCAGTTTGTCTTATTACGAAAAATATTTGTCAATTAATTTTAATAACAAAATACATAGATTTATAAATTGTAACTTAGTTTGTACTTAAAACAATAAATAATTATTCCATTGTCGACGAGTTTTAACTTTGAGTTAACTTTAAACGCAGATCTATTTCGTTACCATAATAATATGATAATTTACTGAGTATATTTATGATTTATTAACAATAGTAATAATTCTAGTAATAAAAGTGGCTGCGTTATATTCCGTCAACGGGTCGTAGCGCCGGCAGTGGCGCGGTGGTGTAAAAGCGACTCAATAAATCGAAACAGCGTCGCCTCCGCTCGGCCATTAAGCCTCGATAGCGGGTACTCTTCGGAGGTTACTTTGTTTTATTACTTTCATTTTATTATTTTAATTTGTGTGTGAGTGCGCTATTTGCGTGTGCGCAGTTTGTCGCGTGCCCCGCCCACCGGCCGGCGGCCAATGGCGCGCGCGCCGCTAACGAGCTCGCCCGCGCCCGCGCACGCTCCGCTCGCAGCGCCGCGGACATCGCGACAATGCTCATTGTTTCAAACGATTCTCATTTTGTTTTAGTCAACTCCATCTCATCGCCCGGCACCGGCCGCACCTCCCACCGAGCGATAATTTCAATGTCGCCACGTATATTGTGATATTGACTGAGATTTAACTTTGAAATGTTTTAGCTTCGCAGGCGCGTTTCGTCAGAGCTACTCAATAAGCAATAAACTATACACCTCCGAGAATTTATTTTAAAGTCTGACTGGGATGCGCCTTTACGCCTTTTAAAGGTTATTGTGTTTCCGAAACGCAAAAACTTATTGCTTGCCGTCATATTTGAAAGTTGCTTTCTTGCACTTGTTATTATATAAAGAAAAGAAAATCAACACAGCGACAGAACACATTAAATTATAAACGAAAACCTTCGCAGCACTTAACTTACCTTTTAAGTGAAGTAGTTACATCTTCCAGCGAAAAAATTAAAAATCTATTTTAAAAGAATACTCAAAAGTTAGTTACTTTTACCTGCAATTGTAAAATAGGTCGCTACACAAAGCACTAGTCGGCGGGTTTCTCGAGTAACTATCATAATTCATGATTCCCTTGTTACAAGGAGCGCTGGATACTTTATTCCGCAGGTTCCCATTTATTTTGTTCCTATTAAACTCGTTACCGGTAGCAACTGTTGGAAAAAAGCTGCAATTGAGAAAATTCTGATTTTTATACTGTCTTTCCAGTATAATATCTACTTAGGTAATAATAATTGGAACAACAAACTAAAATACTAACGGATAAAATAAAACCATGTTATTCTAGACACGAAACCAAAACACCTTTAGGAACAAAAAATCTATCTATTTTTTTCAATTTTTGCTAATGTGATAAATAGAGACAGCACAAATTTTGTATGTTTGAAAGAAACTGTAGGTTATTTGAAAATTATAAACCATTAGAAACATACTTTATTTCAGATGTTGATGAGATGGCATGTTGTTTCAAAGCGAAACCGCGAGCAAAACCTAATAGATTACAGAAATAGTCGTTGAAAAGTATATTTTTTTAATGTAAGACGATAATTTTTTTTCGAATATACGAATTAAATTTAATATTAACATTCTTATGCTCAATTGTATTTTTATCGTAAGTATTAACTACCTGTGTACCTTTTGATGACAATACTCGTAATAAACCTATAACTGTGTTTGTTGACTGCATGTAGAGTCATTCGTATCATCGTATCTAAATGATTGTATAACCAGATATTTTCCTAAAT
>DVXP01002279.1:0-13031 GCA_018235645.1 Junonia grisea | reverse complement strand
GTGTGCAAAGTTCCAAACTTATCGGATTTCTCAAAACTGGTGAAAATTGAGCTCAAAAATTCCGTTACATACATACATTCATACATACATCCCGAGCTAATAAAAGCGTGTAAAAAATACAAGAAAATATTCTAAAATAACATATTTCTTATCAAAAACAATTTTATCAGCTTAATAAAAATGTACAAGCTCATTTATTTAAAGTGAATACTTTTCTCAAGGAATTCAAAGTTGTCGCCATTTTCCTCGGAGAACATAAAATTATATGTTTACACGTCTTTGTACTACGTCTTACTTCGCAACCTTGCTTGAATGTCAGGGTCTTTGAAAGTATTTTCCCTGCTCGACTCTTACACGTGCTGTTTGACTTTCATATGTGGCCTTGGAATAAATTATTATTCAAATTTTTTACTATGAATTAATTATTTAAAAAATGAAAAAATATTACACGTAACTCACGTAAGTGTGCACCTACTGCAAATAATTAATAAAAAAGAGGGGGATTATTAATTTAACTGTGTGACTGTCGGTCTGTCTGGGGCATTATATGTGACTTATGGGCAAGTGTTCTTCGACTTATTTGATAAAAATCGGTTAAGCCGTTTAAAAGTTGTAGGTGTAAAAGTGGGGAAGAATAATTGAATGTCTGCAAATATACTAAAGTGGAGTCTCAAATGACAGCTCATCACGTGCACATAACTTTACGAAATTTACTAAATTAAAGTTTACTTAAATTTATAATTAGAGCGTACCTACAAAAAGTATATTATTAAATAATATTTATGAAAGAATCTCCCAAAATTCGATTAAGTCAATGTGATTTATGTTCTTATGTCATATTGATTACGATATCGGACTTGATTTGTCGATTGATTTTATAATTTTATAAAAATAACTTGTAAAGTGGTAAATACATGATCCTAATTGGAGTGACATAGTTAATGATATTTTCCCTCTAAATAACGAGGCTAATTCTTAGACTGTAAAACGTATCATAATATTGTCCTATAAATTCCCCATATGACACTAAATGTCTCAAAAAGACGATTTAAATGACCTTTTATGCAGCCCCAATGACCTAAAGTTGTTCCTAATAAAATATACCCCTTATCCATTGATTCGGTACATAATCATACATTTATATAGAATTTATAAAAAAATAAAAGTCGAGTACTGAAGATACCGTTCCTCCTCAAGGCCAAGGTCGTCTCCCACGCGATCTCTAGAAGCATTCAAAGGAAGCAGTTCAAGGTTTCATCCCCGCAAAGAGATTGAGAATTTATATAAGAGAAATGCCAGGAATTACAACTACGTCATGCCCTTCAATGCCAATGTCTAGATATTTATCTTTTGTTTGAAATATGTGTCGTAAATCGCTGGAACGATCATGTATGACATTATCTTTTGTATCTACAAATGTTGAGTTTTATTGAATCGTCTTGAGAGTTGTGTTTTGTAATGTCGATATGAAATGTGTTGGATTTTTATCAATGTTTTTGTGAATTTTATTTTATGATATTTTCATAGACAACCCTGTGAATGTCCTTCTATAGGTACATAATAATTATTCATATAAAATGATTCTTGATTATAAGATATGGGTATATTTGCAATAACAGGTCTGATGGCTCAATGGTGGCCATGACTGGATCAATAATTAATAACAAACATAATATATGTTGTTATTTAATATTAATAAGAAGAAAATTTCAACAATATATTGAATCAACAATTTATTGAATAAGTATAGTAAAGCAGTACTACTTTACTTTACTAGTAAAACCGACGTCGCGTTCTAATTTATTTTATAAATTTAAATACATAACTATGCTCTAATGATGTTAGGAGAGAACCAAAAAAACGTTAATATGAATTACACATGATACAGACAGATACAAATACCACAATTGGATATTTAATAAAACTTTTAAAAAATAATAACTTCAAAATTAAACTAAAAAGCCAAAAATATTGTTTTGTTTCTTACAAAATTTTGAAGTCGGTGTCAGTTGATGAAACCTTGGCACCGACACAAAATATTTTGTCTGGATAAGTTTTAAGTTACAAGAGCTAAAACCAGAAAAGTTATGGTGACCATTTGTGGTCTTCATCTTCAGTTCCACTACATTAATTTCTAATTTACGTAAGCAAAGGACGAAGCTTCTTTAAAATATACTAAAATCGCAAGAGGCCTACAATTTTCGAGAAATTCCCTTGATTTCTATAAGATTCTATACTCAGATTCTTACTTCCTTACAACGAGACCACATGGGTGTATACCCTTTCAAACGAAAAAAAAAAAACAAAAATGGGTCCAGCCATCTTTGAGCAATCGGTTTACATACGTAAAAAATACCAACCGAATTGATAACCTCCTCTTTTTTGATGTCGGTTAAAAATAACAACTTTTTACCATATCTATTTTTTAATCACAAGCCATATAAAACCAATCTACACCGTACCATTGATACAACCCACTCTAATTCCATACAAAATATGGTTTAAATTAAAAACCGCAACCCTTCCATTGTCAATAGAAATATTCCACTTTACATTTTTTTTCCGTTCAACCCGTTAGCGTTACATTTGCGAAATTACGCGAAGCCCTAACAAATGGAAGGCCCACAGACGCCCTAATGTCCGCCCATCAGTGCTTAAATGACACACGTCATCCTGCAATTACTTTTCTACCTACCGACTCTTATATTACATCGGTATACATTGCGTATTATGTTCAACTACTCCTTCAAAGTTACGTTATGGACCAGCAATGTATAGTGAATAGTTGGGGTTTTCACGTGGAATAGATGTCGTGGTAAGGGCTTTTCGTTCAGGAATTATGGGCCAAATCCATCTCTGCATTCAATGACGTCATTCCGCATCCCAATGACAGGGTGGCGAAAGGGCAGACATTGTCTATACTGTTTTGTGTTGCAGCTATTTAAATAGATTTGTCATTCAGTCTTTTATATCTGTTTGCTGCCTCTTGCAGTTTAATTCGTTTGGTTTTTTGCTGAGTTGATGTCAGTCGTAATGATGTTATAATATAGCCTATAAAATCGTAAATTATTATTACATGTGGAAAGAATAAAGAATTACATCTCTTTGTATTTGAAGACTTGACTCTGTTATATAACGCTTTATACAAATACTTATTTCGATATTTTTATTTTTAACTAACCTTATTATTTTCATTCATCGCCACTAAAATAAAGAATTAAATAAAATTAAAATATACGAGTACGTATCGGAGTTGGTAGATCTTTGTCCTTTCTTGCCACAATAGATTTTTGTACATACAACAAAAAAGATCGTACCTATGTATTTGAGATAATAATAGATTTTATAGAATTTCATAAGAAGCAATAAAATCTACCCTTTGGTTTAGGTAGGTATATCGAAATCTAAACAAAAAAATCTTTCTAATAATTTACATATTGTAAGCACAATTAACTATAACCTAACATTTGAACCATTTCATTTTAAAAACTTAAGTTGAAGGTCGCAGACGTGAAAAAAACCAAAACACTTCCATAATAATAAATTATTACAATCAAGATGTAAAAACCCGTAAAATCATAATTACGGTACACGTGAAGGTTGCTAGAATTAGTGTTTCTCTGAAATGTTAATCATAGACGCCATATTAAATGCCGTTGACCCCGTGTTAGCTTGTAGACAGAAAAATAATTAGGAGTTCAATAAACCTGCACCGCTGCACTGCGGGTGTTTTACCCTTGAATAGCTTATATGATTTTTCCTATAAGAAAGCACATGAAACTTATGTACTAAAAAGTAATAATTAAAGTGAAAATTTAGGAATAAAAAAATCTACTAAGGTAAGACCTGACTGAAAATAAGATATTAAGTGGATGACATTACTAAATGTTAACAAAGTTACTATTACCACTGGAAAGTCAATAAAATTATGAAAGTAATTAAATTACTATGATTCCCGAATTAAATCAAATCAAAAAAGAACAAAGAACGTAATGCCTAAATTGGTAGGCCACTCAGTTTATGCTGAAAAATCATTGTACAATGAGTTTCAACGCTGGTATTCTGTGCCAATTAATTAGCATTTTGACGTGTAAGTGTTAGTTTAATTAACTCATAAATTCTGCAAGCATAAACGTTATACAATTTCCGTTAAAATAACGATTACATTTTAACAATACTTTTAATTTAAATGCTTTTAATTTTAATTGTACGATCAAAAGAGCTACTTCGACGACAAATATGAAGATCCTATTATGCCATCAATATCTATTTAAAAATAAATTAGGAGCAATGACTCATTTCTATATCTCTAGAAGACTCTTGGTGCTTTGGCACTATGAATGTCAAAATTGGCAATGATATCCCCTGAGCTGTAAAGATATTTTACGTATTTTACTCCCTAAAAAGGTAAAAAGAAGATATGTTTCTACACTATCGTGAGCGTACCTCACGATAGTGTAGAAACGTAGTTGCACTACATATTATGACTATATAGAATATATTAATCCCGTTAAAACCGCCGAGTCATCATCATCATCACACTTTAAAGTCATTGAACTCTTAAACCCCTACACTAGTTCAGTCACCCAGCTATGCTCACGCACACATACACAGTGACCCAGTTATACCCCATTTTTCTGTAATTACTCACTGCTTTGTCAGACTCCCTCCTGGTACAACCACAGTAAATATGATGCCTGGTATTTAAATATTCAATAGAAAATGTAAACGGTGTACTGAACAGGGAATATGGTACGTTAATGCATATTCGCATGTGTGTGTTTGTTTTGCAAATGCTGTAAAAACCTGTTTCAAACGAACTGTTCAGAAATTTCAATGTAGATTTTTACGTGCGCTTTCCTGTACAATCCGTTTAATATTAAAATGCTATGTTCACATTTTTAATTAAATTTAAAAACAATGCAACTTTCTCTAATTAAAATCGTAATCACAGTTTAATGTAAAGAAAAAGTCACCTATTTTCGTTCTTCAATTAAACCCAAGAAGAGAGAAAAACGAAAACGTTACTGCAATTCCTTTGATATTCCCTTGCAAATTTTAACTGGAAAACCGATTTAAAAATGGCCAATATAAATAACTTTTTTTATTAAATCTTAACGACCATTAATATTACCGTATTTTTAGCTAAACAAAACTATAAACACTCCAAAGTTTCAGTAGTATCAACACGGTGTAATACTTCAGAATATGGATCGTCCAACACCTGGTGCATCCCTCCTGAAACCCTCCTGAAACAAGGGGAGTATGAAAATCGACGCCCTCTTATCACGTTCTAAGTACGCGATGTAGAAAGGCATATATATATTTTTTAATTACGTCACAGACGAGCTGAAACGTGGCAAATCATACTTCAACTTAAACAACATTGTAGTATTTTTTATCGACTTAAAAAAGGAAGCAATTGTTTTTAATTCAGTTCATTTAATTTTGTATATATATTCAATATTGTAAAATATATATAGAAGGGTAAATATATTGAAACCCAATCCTTAGCCCTTCGTGAAGTTCTCTACTGTATATAGTAAATAGGGTACATCGTATTCAAGCAAAAGAAACGTTTATTATAAATTAGAACAAAGTATAATAATTACACAAATACTATACCTTCTCCTAGCCGAGATAGCCTAGTGGTGCGAACATGTGGATCTTAATCAAAGGTCACGGGTTCAAACCCTGGCTAGCACCGCTGGATTTTCGAGTGCTAAATTTGTGTTTAAATTCATCTCGACCTTGGCGGTGAAGGAAAACATCGTGAGGAAACCTGCATGTGCCGGAAGAAATTCTGACGCATGTATTTCCACTAACCCGCAGTAGAGCAACGTGGTGGATTAAGCTCCATACCTTCTCCCTAATAGTAGAAGAGGCCAATGCCCAGCAGTGGGATATGTACAGGCTGTGTAACGTTACTTTTACGTTATACCTTCTCCTTATCTTCCTTAAAATCATTTTATTACGATAACTAATATTCTAGACTGAAAAAGGTAGTCTTTTTCAGTCTAGAATATTAGTTATCGTTTTTGTATCAAAAAGTTTTAAACAGTTTCATAATACTTGCGCTAAAAGGGCTTCATTCATCCCAGAGATGAAAGAGTAAAACAGAACACTTTGCAGCCTATCAAGTGCCCGCTAAAAGCCTCAAAAGCCACAGATAATACATTAAAACATGACCGGAAGCCTAATTCAATAAACACTCAATCAAACATGACCGCCCATTTAAAATAACTGGATGTGCCATAACTTTATAGTATTTTTCCGAACGCAATTACTACAATTTTAAAAATTCTAAGGAAATTGACGAAAAAATACGCCACTTTTGTAGTGTGTTACGTGATTAATGTTTCTATCATTTAACTGATTAATTCCTAAACTAGAATTAAAATTAATAAGACTATTTGTAATAGCTATTTAATTTTTAGTAACGAAGCGTGTTACAAAACGTTTTGACACCTTAATGTTACGTAGCAGCGTTATATTTAGCCTGATCATGTCTACTTGGTGCCTTTTACTATGTATTTATCACAATCATATTTTGTTAAATTGTGATGTTCTATAGTTATATTTAATAGTTGTAAAACAAAATAGAAAAACATATGAAAAAAATGCCTCGTTTCCAATCTCTTCCAGTTATTATTAATCCTCCATCTTTTACATGCGATGTAATATTTTCCATTCAAATGAATAACATGTCATCCCTTTGATCCATGCCAACCTTTGGCGCATTGAAAATTTTAATCGAAGGTTTGTGATCACTGACGCTTCATCGTGATAACGAGGTAATTGAGCGTGCGTGAAACAGAATATGGTAGCTTTGATAATATACCCGTGTTTATTTAAGGCTCTCGCACACTTGATGACTTGTTTTCGATAATTTTAATTCACATAAAATCGTCTGATAGCGTTTTATTAAAGTTTAAATGTGGAAGTAACTGATCTATTCGTGTTAACTAAGACGTTGGTGTGTTTGGGGAGACTAAGACATTGGTGTGTGGCAGCGGATGCCCATCCGAAAGCGATCCTGTAGCCTTTCCGTTTTCGTACTAATAGTGACCATCGCAGGGATTTTTAGTGAGTACGTAAACCGATCTCTGCAAGGATTTGGGTTTTGTTGTAATGAAGACTTATCTGTATACCTTTTATTTTAGTACTGTTGTTTTACAAAGTTGTATCGGTCGTGGTTCCAAACTGATTTTTAGTTGACTGTCATCTCGTTACCACGATTAACATTTAAATGGCAACGATATGAAACAAGATGAACATTGCTAATTGTAGTACGCAATACCCAATCAAAACTCTGTTAAAACTCATTTCACTTTTCTCAATCTGAACCTACGTATATTCCTATACGTTGTCCGAGTCCTAGTATTGAATCAGGAAAGAAAATTAAGATAGTGTTTGTTATATCTCAGATATTATAAGGCGTGCGTAGTATAATGAATACGTTAATAAGCTAAAAATATAATATAAAAAACTGCGATAAGTGTACGTGAAACTTTATAACTTTAGTGTTACCCTTTAGTGCAGAGTAGTGCAAATAGTAGTGCATTTTAAAACAGGGTTAAGTGTGGTGCAAGGGATAATTAGCCGCCGCAAAGCTTTAGTGCGTCGGATTGCATAAAATTACCAGTTAGTAAACACTGTGTATGTACCTTATGTATTATACCTTTAGTATAACATTCTCTCGCCTACGTTACTTAACTAAATAGCTATACCTATGTATATTTGCGTGGTTATTTTCATCTGGAGCAAGAAGCTGTACTAGTTTTAGTTTTTCTTTGAAAATCCACAAAGGTATTGGCTGTGTTGATCCAAAATATGAAATTGCTAATTAGGAAACATTAAAAACTAAATACCTATGTACGTACTTTCAAAGAAATAAAACGTTGAATGTAGGTGCTTATTTTCCACCAACCCGCAGTGGAGCAGCGTGGTGAATTAAGCTTCATAACCTTCTCCTTAATAGGAGAAGAGGCCTATGCCCAGCAGTGGGATATGAACAGGCTGTTATTTTACTTTACTATTAGTTTTATTCAGGTATTTTCATTTTGAACACAGGAATAGTTATATTTTTGGTAAACTTGTGTTTATTGTGTACTTTACCCGTAACGTAAATATAGTAATGTCGAATCTGCTCATAACAACACTGTTCTGCGCTAGTACTCCTATATAGTTTGCGGGCTAAGTCGTGAGTAGGATGTAGTCTAAAATAATTCACTTTTTTCCCATTAATTTCATGGTCGATTAAAAGTCCGTGTAACACAAAAGTCAATCATCAACCCTATGTTTGAACTATAGCTATGATATAAGCTTTAAAGGGATTGGGTTTTAAAGCTGTCGAGTCGAGAGAAGCAATTTACGCGTTTGATTGATGCCCGTTTTGGGTATAACAGACCAGAGAACTGGGAATTGGATAGAGGTGCCTTTGTGAAGGTTATTATTGGGTGGTTAAAGATAGCCTACTATAAAGATAGCCACTAGACCTAGTGGTAAAAAAAGAAAAGCAATGGTTTGTTGAAATCTATATTGTATTTATTCATCATCAGTGTTAGTTTATGTCGTGAATTTAAAAGGCCAGTAACGCAATTTGTAACTCCTCTGGTGTTGCAATTGTCCTCGGGCGGCAGTATTCACTTACCATCAGGTGATCTGTCAGCTCGTTTGTCCCCTATCCTATAAAAAAAAACAATTTGAGGTTTAATTGTGTTCCTAAAAACTATCGTTATTAAAATATGATATATTATCACTAATAACAATTTACTACTAAACCGCGACCTTTAATTATGTAGCATATTTGTATAGGAAATGTTTATGCTATAACTATAACTGATTTTAATAAAATTTTTGTAACCAATTTTAACTTATGTTAACCAACATGGCTTGTGAACATTTGCAGCTCCCAGTTAACTAAAATAAATATTGGAAGCTTGAAATGGAATTTAAGGTAGGGTCAGAAAAGGCAATTGTTGCAATCAGACTAGAATTTTGCCAAAACGTAAACATAAAAAAAACTGGTACTTCTATACATCTTTGCAGCTCTGTGGCACCATGGTGTATTGTCTATCGGTTTGTCAGAGAGCCATTATGGGCGGGAAAACAACTGTAGCGCGATTTACATGACTCCTTTTGTGATTTACATCTGTCCGTAGTTTATACCGGGCTCTCGTCAAAATTGCTTTTTAATTTAATCGATATTCGATTCAGAATCGATTTTAATTTGCATTTTGTAAAAATTGTTAACCCTTTTCGTTGTAACTGTACATGCCTACCTTTAAAGTGGGTTCGGGTTTTAATTGTTCTTTAGAAATTGGGGTGGAGGTGACATATTAAAAATAAGGACAATTTTATTTATTTCTTAATTTTTACATAATCTAGATGGGATTTCATTATTTATCTACGTTAGCCACGTGAAGAGACCAAAAATTCCAATAATAACATTTCCTGTTCAGATACATATAATATACGTATTTAGATAATCACAAGAATCATACAGAAACCTTACATGTCATATTCAAACCTTTAACAAAAGGCAGTAAAAATGTAACAAACATAGCAAAATGTTCCTTAATCTTTTGCTACAAAGATCAATTTTCTTTAAAATTATTTCGATGACATCACAATTTTCCAAGATCTCTTGACACGCCGATGTAAAAGACATCTGATGTGCGATAAAATGGCGCACCTCCACGTATTCAGTTATTCATAGAATCCCGATCTATATCTGAACCTTTAGTGAAAAATGTATTACCATAACTATTCTATTCAACATATTCTATTGTGTTTTTCGTATAAATGTTAGGTTATTTTAACCCAAACTCGTATCATCTTAAACGTGTATGCGCATATTGGGATTGAAATGTTTTTTAAGTTAATGCGATGATTTTTGATTACATATTTTATTATACGTATTCTATCCGAGTGGAATTCGAAAGTGCTATATGTTTATTTTTTTGAAAAGTGAAGTATTATGACATTATGTTGAATCATACGTTACATAACCCTCAATCTTATCTTACAAATATTATAAAGTTCAAAAAGTCTGTATGTTTAGATGTTTTTTACTTTTCTATTGCAAAAAAGTGGAACCGTGGAAGCGTGGACGAGATTACAGGTAAGAATAAGAAGGTGATAAAAATACCTTAAACTTAAAAATTCCCCCCGTCCTCCAAAACACTTAATACAAAAACAAAATTAACCAAAAGAACGTCGCTATCGAATGGATTATTATAAATCTGTGTGTATAATATTCAAGAACAGTACCCCTCTATTTGAAATAATAGTTAACAACAAATTACAACCAACGAGTTTCAAGTTGAAAAGCCAATGCATACCTCTATATTGTTTGCTGCCGCGAAATGACTGTTCGCGAATGCATATTTGTTGTACAACACACCCATAATATCTTACTTAAATAACCAATTACTTACAAGCAATTTTAGACCTAAAGGTTATACCACTAAAGTCGATAATAGCGTGGGTGGGATTTGGAGTTATTTGTATGAATTTTGCTAGCTGTAACGCGAACAGCTTTTGGCGCGGGTGCGTTAATGGATTTCAAGCACAACATTGTTTTCGGATACATCGAAACAAATGGAAAACGGACATTTGCAATCAGAGTGGTTTTTATTGGACACCCGAATATAACTGAGTATAAACCTTATCCATTAATGGCGGTCAATTTTAGACACTTTTCGGACTTATGGATATGAAATAGAGTACATATCTAGTACATACGATGATATTCCAAACATAAACATTTTTAGGCCGTTTAACTGCGTTGAATATTTTATTTTTTTGTTTCTGCAAGCTTTTTATAGTATCGTATCTACGTAAATTTGTTCAAAATATGATAGTGTATATTTTATACACAATATTTTTACTTTTCTGCTTAAAATATTTTATTAAATTATTATTTTGTAGTTTGTATAAATATAACAAATTGGAGTATAACTTCAGAAGCGTTCACACTATCTAACTTTACCAGTACAAAAAAAATGATACAAAAATTTCAAAGAAAAATTAAAAAAAAACGAAGAAAAACATTAATTTATCAAACTAATAACAATGTTTTAAGAATTTAATACCGTAAGATGTTATCTTTCCTTTTTCTCATCCCAGCTTAATTGCGTTCCCTCATCAAGTATTATCTTGGAGGTAACTAATTATTCTCTTTAGTTCAGCACTTGATCCCACTAACGCGATACTTTAGGGATCCGTGATGCAATTCGTAAAATAATTCACATTTTATTTATATTGCATTTAACTACATAGAGTAAAAAATTTAACACTTTATGTACCTATATTAGGTGACACTAAGTAATGTTGATAATAATAATCAATTGATTAATAACGAAGCTATGTGATAATAAACAAAAAAGTGTCGAATTGAAAGTCAATTTTGAAGTTCTAGAGTCATTAAGCTTTCCAAAATTGCTACACTTCATATTATCAGTGACAGTGAAGCAGTTTCTTATTCTTAGGAAATAATTGTTTCGACCGATTTCGGTTACGGATTAAAATAAGATTAATATAATAGATTTTTTATCATTGCCTTTATAAATATAAAAAAAATATAAGCGCGTCTTTATACTAGTTATTTGATTAAAGAAACCTAAGGTACCTATGCTATTTTAACCATGTTATAGAGTTGTTTATATCAATTGCAAAATCAGTAATACAAAAATACAAAATGCGATATAGATTTCGAGATCTTTCTTGAGTATAGAGGTAAACAATCATATTTTTCTGCACTTTTAATTTTTATAGTTATTATTTTTATTATACGGAACCAGTATAGCTCAACTACAATGTAAACTTTGCTGGTTTTAGTATAATTATGACGCATAAATTGCGCTCCATGGAAGAAGAGTGCTACTGACTACGGCGTAGCACATTTCGTAGCTACGTAGCATAACAAAATAGTTACTCGTATGTATACATTTTTGCAATTAAATTAACCACTACTATTTTACTTTATAGTATAATTTGTGAATATTTAAGATGAATGGAATATGTGATTGGTTTAGAGTGAAAAATTAACAAAAGAGAGAAGAGATGAAAATCTGGAAATATTAATAAATGACTTCAAAAATATTGTAGATGTCAATAGAATATATTACTATGTTTTACGTGGGAGAGCCATGCATTTGCACGAATGGGCCAACTTGATCGGAGTGATACCACGGCCCCCAACAAACCGGCGAAAATGACACTTGCGTCGTATTTCGCCGCGTGAGTGAGGTTACCGGAGGCCCAATTCCCCACCCCTTCCCCATCCATTCCCTAACCATTCCCCCTAAAAGGCCAACAACGTATTTTGTGGCACCTCTGGCGTTGCAAATGTCCATGGGTGGCAGCATTCACTTTCCATCAGGTGATCTGTCAGCTCATTTGCCCCTATCCCATAAAAAAAATATTCACATTTTCACAGCGTTCCATTCGAGCAGAAAGAAAATACACTCATATTATGATAAAACAAAAAAGAAAATACTATAAATATTGATATATTTTATCTCCATAATCAAATGCTTGACTAGAAGGTTGATTATTTATTATTCAACCTCGGGGCGATATCAGAATACCGTTAAAAATATTGGAAATACAATAAAAAATTAAAACAACATTGTTTTGCATATATGTTTTTTGCATCTTTTTACATATTCTATTCGAACATATATGTATATAATAAATACAGTCGAGTCAGTTCTATGACAAGGGCCTTTTTTCCATCGAAATAAATTGGTTATAGTCGGAATAAACGATTTTAGTTATTCTTCATATTATTTCAAACAATGCAAATCTAAATAAAAAGTCATTTGATGGACATGTTTCAATAATATATAATAATAAGTAAAATAAAAATAATAAATATTAATTGCATTTTTGCGTATACTTATTTCAATAACTTGTTGTTAACATTTTGAAGATTATATTTGAATATAAAAAAACTTTTTAAGTTAAACGGTTTTATGTTAAACATACATTGCAATGTTTAAGATAAATGTACTAAAAACCAA
>DVXP01002278.1:0-13032 GCA_018235645.1 Junonia grisea | reverse complement strand
CCAGCAGTGCTAGCCAGGGTTTGAACCCGTGACCTTTGGTTAAGATCCACGTGTTCGCACCACTAGGCCATCTTGGCATATTTTCCTAAAGATAGGATATGTTTTCAAATGAATGAATTCTCTACACAAATATATTGCAAAATAATGAAATAAGTATATTCGTTACACTTATACTTTTTACCTTGAAACACGTATATTTATATTTACTAAGACAATAAATTAATTTTAGATATGTTTGCCTATCTTTCTGTAGTTATGTAGATTCAATATACTTTTAAATAGCTAAAATACAACCAGAATTACGTAAATAACATTCTTATTTAACTCATATGAATAAGTAACAACTATTATTTTATTCCATTCAATAATATTTTTTTCAAGTGGATTAATGAGGGATATTTAGCCACATTAAAAAAAAAGTATTTGTATTTTTTTATATAAATTTTTCCTAGAAAGTTTTAGAAGCGTTACCAAAGTTTAATTAAACGTGCAATTTTGTGTACGGTGACAGTCCGGTAATGGAATATCTTCAGCGCGGCCGAGCTCGGTATGAGCTGACCGGGGACTGGAATGCGGGTTTAGTGCAGGAGCTCAGGATATATTTACAGCACATTTGAGAAAAATCATGTTCAAAATCTGATATAATCGAACTTTACCTCAATACAGGGTTGTAACTACGTATATTGTTCCTATTCAGAAACACTTCGACCCAGTTGAAAAATAAATACTACGAAAAATACGAAAAAAAAATTTTCGAACAAATTAAATGGTATACTGGAAGAAATCTCTTCTAGGGATAAGTATACCTTTTAAACTATGATTTCCTATGACTTATATATATTTGTAATGTGTTTTCTGGCTTGTTTAATAAACTGTTAAATAAATGGCTTAGTAGTCGGTTTCTTATCTTCATACCTTGAGTAACGTATATTACCAAAGCGGCAACGTTGGATATTTTTTTTATTCATGTTAGTAGTTAGGTGCATTCGTTGTTAAAAAATATACATCACGTGAAAACTGAGCTGAAACTTAAAAACTGTTTAGAGACTAAACTACTGATCAGATTGTGATAATTCTTTATGTATGGCCTTGAAATTGTATTTCGTTTAAACAGTTTCAATTAAAACACATAACATGTATTAACTCTGTATATTAAAAAAAAATGTACGGCTTTGTAATAAGTGATTCAGGGGATTAACAGGGGATTATTGTTTCTTATAAGCGTTTCTGAATGATAACTATAAAACATAAATATCTCACCACAGTACAAACTTGCGACAATAACGTCGGTAACTACAAGTACTTATTGACTTTTTTTTTTGTTTTTACCAATTTTATTAACTTCATCCCTTGGTAGAAATTCTTATTTACCAGATTTATTCTTGATCTGGGCCTCATCTTACACACCTTATGTGACATTAATAATTTTTAAAAAGTTCAAAGTATAACTATTTCCTAACTCCTACACTACAAATCGCCATGCTCATCCAACAATATAAAGGATGAGAACTGGCTGTAGGATCGGAGAATAAATTAAACACCGCAAGACCACGTTTGTGCGAATCGTTCGCACGTTTCGCACACTCTACCGAGCACACATGATGAGATTAATGCGTCATATTGACATATTCATGATAATATTAATGTGGTAATGACATGTTAAAATATAAATGAGTGACGAGTTTATCGAATATTCTCAAATTATAATATAAGAGCCTGTTTCTCAGTCACCGAATAAAAGCGGGTTATTAAAATTAAGTGATTGCTTGACACATCATTCACTTTACCGTAAATTACTTATAGAAGATTACAAATTTTAAGACTGTAAAAGTACTAATATACTATCGAGCTGCCATAGGCTACCTGACAGTACTCTCTATACAGGTATAGAGAAAGAAGCTATAATTTGAAAATTGCCCATTTTAGACATAGCTGACCTAATTGGTTATTTTGTCTAGCCATCACAACGTTTTAACTGCCATCGAAGTGAACATCTACACACATGAAAAACATTTTTTTTAATATATAAGTAATTTTTCATTACTCCATATCACTAAATACAATATGGGTAACAAAACCTCAATCGACACCAGAATATCGCCCACAACTAATGATTTCTATTACCCTGACACATGACCACTATAATCGAAGCAACAGGCAATAACTATTGGGAACAACCATCTGGACTAATTAATAATTAATACCAGACAACATAATTATTGCTCCCGTCACGTAAAAAATAATAAAGATGAACTTTTCAAAACATACTTTCTTATGTTCTGAAACTGTCCACCATTAAACACAATTAGGGTAACACAACCTCAATTGACACCACAAAATCGCCTACAACTCACAACTAATGGTTTCTATTACCCTCACACATGACCACTGTAATCAAATCAATAGACAATAGCTATTGGGAACGACCCATCTGGGGTAATTAATACTAAATGCCAATCAACGCAATTACACTCCCCTCACACAGTCATTAGCTCTGACCCTATTTTAAATGTGTGCTATTAAACTACGATCGTTTTAAGGGATATTGAATATAAAACATAAATGAATATTACTGTAAATCAATATGTTTATTATTAACTGTTATCTGCAACTTTATCCGCACCTGTTTGTGTATATGTAATTCCCGCGATACCTTTGAATTTTAAAGCAGGATGTAGCCTTTATCCTCACTCTTTAGTCCAAAGCTACCACTATTTCGAGTTCAGTCAAATCAATTAAGCCATTGCTGTAAAAAAAGTAACAAAAATCCAAACTCAAAAATTTTCAACTTTACCATATTAGTCAGACAGTAAGTTAATAATAGTTTTATATCCATAAGTGTGTCCATAACTTTTTTCACACAGTTATTTGAACTAAGCTGCCATACTAACTATAAAAGTACATCGTATCAGCTATCTGATGACATATGTGCCGTTGTTATTGGTTCCACGACCACTTTGTCCGGTCCTCCTTTGCTTAACTTATGTATTTAAAATAGTAGGAAATGGATATACATATTTAGTTAGTATTAAATTAAGCTTGTCATACAAGATCATCAACGTTCGTTATTTAAACAGATGGACGCCTGATGCATGTTTGTTTTTGTTTTTACGCTTTTAAGGATGGAACTTCGTATTACTACCATTCCTATACTGTGGGAAGCGTATTTCCGCAAAACTTCAAGTCTCGATGTGTTTATATGGTTCTAAAAATATTGTGATGTGTCACTGAATTATAGTAAATCTCTATTATATTTTTAATAATTTATATAGTGGAGAATTAAGTCTTACCAACAAAAATCACTATTAGGTCTTTTACATCAGTAACATTGAACCAAATTAGTATAATTTAATTATGGTTTATGAAACAATAGCATTGTATATGCTAAAAACAAATGCACCGTGCGAAACAGCCGTGGTGGCACTCGGTTGAAGTGCAATCAACCATATGACCATTTCCTTGGGAAAGAGGGGCTTGCACAGATGGACAATGATTTCAAGGTTACTGCATTATGAGGGCTGTACATATTATACGAATTATTGTTTGTGATGGGAATCGTCAATATTATAAATTGCAAATGTGTTTGTAATGCTTATGCGATTTGGGACACCTTTTGGTAAATAGATTCTTCAATTTCTTAAAATCAGTTACTCGCGACTTTGCTCACCTTACCTCTGCTTTTTACCCCTTTTGGGATGAATTTTAATAAATCCGTTTCTCAGTGAATTTGTATTCCTCAGAAGAACTTATAAAAAAAATGGACTTTTAAAAATTAAACTTGTTCTCAGTTAGTCAATATGTACACTACAGAAGAACTTATCAAAATAAATGGACTATGTAACACATTTTTTTTTAATTTTCCTTCTTAATGACAGTTATGTCTTGTCCACAGTACCTGGGTTCGTTCCCGGCGGGCGGCGGCGAACACGAGGCGCGCGTCGAGACTGTCACGCGACGTTTGCATCTCATGAAGGTAAGCTCCTAGACTACATCGCTGGAAAGCCAAAACTCCTAAAGCGCCACGGTTTCATGTGGTGCTATAGTAGTTTTGACTTTCGAGTGACGAAAATTATTATAAGTTGCATTAATATAATACTTACTGTATTAATGAGTATCAAATGGGGGACAACTTATTAATACTTATAAAGTTTTTATAAGCATAATTACACAGTCATGGATAAAAAAAAGTAGTCATGAGAGACACTGAAATAGTAAAGATAGCAAAAAGTATTATCAGGTTTCTTACTTTTAATGATTTCACAATTTTATATTCGACCATTTTTGTTAAGATTTCTTTTAAGATAAGTAACATGAATTTATTGATTTAAATTATGTAGCTTTGCTTGATATTTGAATACCATAGTTATTTAATTTCATGGTGCAACTTTAACAAACGTTCTAAAATTATAGGCTGTACTGAAATAACTGCCATAATCTTAGCTACCAGCCTTTCAATAGTAATTACTACTTCAACAAGTATGCACCGCTTACTAAAAGGTTTATGAGCGAATAAGTCTTCTGGCTGCTATAATAAATTCTTTGGAAAGTTATCGAATAAAATATTACAAACAATGCTTTTTCGAAAAATATATTACAAAAGTACGCTACTTGTTAATAAATAATAATTAATAAAGTATATTACACAGTAAAGGGTTATATGAACGATGTTAACGCGTGGACATAATACTCGTTGTATTTCTGGCAAGATATATAAAGCAAATTGTAATTGACAAACCTTTGTAAATTGACTTGAAAAGAGTAATAGTCGAGTTTCTTCCCGGTTCTTTTCGGCTAGAATCTACCTTCCGAACCGGCGTTAGATTAAAAAAAATGTAAAATGACGATTCAAAAGAGCTTCCAAAGCCAAATTGAATAAAGAACATTTTGAATTTGAATTTGAATTTATAGCATTTTATTAGTGAAAGAACATTCAGAAGATTTGAGTTAATTCATACACATCCTCTTCATTCATTTCTTCAGATTTACCTCATTAGCCTTTTTACAAATGACGTCAATTATAATTAAAACTCAAAGTAAATGTACTGTAGTAATAAGGAAGCATCGTTGTATCAAGATGTAGGAGTATGGGAGATGTGATGCAATCCATCTTCTTGGCGTGTCGCACCGCAAGTCTGGCGCACTAATGAGTGGGCCTATATGATACTACCGCTTTGAAGGAAATTGGTAGGAAATGATTTACATATTAATTATTTGTTTTAGTAGACTTCTGATAAAAAAGATTTTCAATTTGATGGAGTTTTTTAGATATGTACCGTCATAATTCGCTCTTTGTGAACATGTTTCAACTATTCGTAAATTATTTGTATTATTAATTATGAATTTGGGTTATCAGTCTAATAAAGAAGCTGTTTTGTCGAATAATAAGTTTCTAGAACAAAATTATTTACCCGTTTTTAGTACAAATGTAACTACTTTCTTTTTAATTGTGCCCTTTACACAAATAAGAATCGGTTTTAGCTTCAATTTATTGTGTTTTCTATATTACTCCAATAAATTAGTTGTTTCAATTAAAAGCGTAAGACCTTTTAAATTATTGCCATCTCGAATATACGTGATAAATAAAAAAATACGTTCCTTGTAAAGAATATGAACAAAATACTTCAGAATATATTTAGTAGTTAAACGTATTTATTTAATAGCAAGAGTTTGTCTAATATAAATACTCTAAGAGGTTTTAATGTACTCATAACTTCTAACAATTTTACATTTCAAAGACATAATGTACACGTTTGTTATATTTATATTTAAAGCGATATGAAATGTACACTTATTATGAAAAAAAAAACACGATTATGCCCTCTCAATTAAGTTCTGGTTAATAATCTGCTTCCTTTCCAAACATTTTGTTCCACAAAACACTCCGATAATTACGTTCTTATTTTTAAAAATCACAAAAACCCTTTTCCATTTAATCATAAAGATAATAACCGACCGTAAAATAAATCCCGTAAAATTGTCTAATTAAAAAAAACCGTATTTTATTTTACCCTATCCAAATTAAACATACTCGAAATTTCCTATAACTTTCGTAACTGATTATCGCTTAAAACTTACCTATAAACACGCCGAAAATAAGTAGCACGATCATTTTTAGAATATCACCCACTAAACCATAATAATTCACATTATTTAGAACACTTTTCGAATAGCCACTTCACGTAAAATATAACTCAGGCGTAATTTTCGTCCGACAGGCGTGCGTTCGCACCGAGCTTCGAAGGTCTACTGAGTTGGCGTTGATAACAACTTTATAGACTTGCGCAAATACTGAATTATGAAAATTATGTTAAGTTCGGACCTTGACCAATGACTACCTTTCTTGCTTTTAGCCTACGTTAATGTTACTATGATTTACTGTTTTAAGGTGTTCACATTTAGCGTTACGGATTATGTAAACTTTATGAGATGAAATATCTGAGTAAATTATTTTTATAAAGTAATATTGAATTTACTTTCCTTCTTTCTTTCCATATTTTACAAGGTTTGGTTATTCTTCGTAAAAAATATATTATGACTTATGAATCAGTAGTTAATTAAACCTTTAGGACATTAATCTAATCATTGCTAAATATTTTCTCAGTAAATTCCATAAATTTCATTTCGACTTTAAATGCTTACTTATTTCTTTGTTATTAACCGACTTCAAAAAGGTGGACGTTATCAATTCGGTCGGTATTTTGTTATATATGTACACAATTCTTTCTTTTTTTGTCTGAAAGGTAAAGTATACCTCCCATGTGGAGGTAAAGTATACCTCCCACCCCTATTGCAAGGATATCAGGATCTGATAACTGGATCCTGGAAAAATCGAGGGAACTCCTCAAAAATTGTTGATTATTTGCTGACGAAAAGTAGCATTTGACTTTATCAAAACTGATGATGAAGATCAAAAACGGACACTAGAAAATTTTTAGTTTTAATTTGATTCTTCTTGAGCTCGACTTCATCATATGCATGTTGACTAACATCAATTACTTACCGACTATCTTAAAGAAATAGAACCAAACCCTTAAAATAGTTACTTTTTGTTATGTTCCGATGATCATATGTGGTCTTAATCATCAGTTCCACTTCATGAAATCTTACTTTTCGTAAGCAAATGACCAAGGTACTTTGAAAAAAAAAACCGATATCTCTGTAGATGTGCTTATAAAATTTGAGGAGTTCCCTCGATTTCTCCAGGATCCCCTCATCAGACCCTGATATCCTGATCGTGGTACTATTCCGGGAGTATCTTCTTTCTAACTAAAAAAATCATCAAAATCGGTTCAAAAATGGCAAAGTAATCGGCGAACAAACATAAGATAAATATACTCACAAAAAGTCACTTAAAAATAATCTTTTTACTATACAACATTTTCAAGTCGGTGCCAGTTCGTAAAACTTACTAGGCACCGATTTAATATATTTTGCCTGCTTGGCACCGACTTCAAAATATTGTAGACTAAAAAGCTTATTTTTAGCTTTTCAGTTTATTTTTGAAGTCGGTTTAATTTTTTGTGAGAAAGTTATTAATTATTTTATGTATTTTTGTTTGATAGCCTATGATATTATGTTAATTTTAATTTTATAAGCATAAAATAGGCGGTAGTTGATAAGTGCCGCTGAGTATTTTATAATTTTACATCTACAATATAGATATGGTTGTTATAATTGGAGATTTTAATATTCCTTATGCTGACTGGTCACTATCAAATGATACTAAATCAGCTGAGCTCAGGAATGAAAATTCAGACATGTTAGTTAACACTTTGTCCTCATTTTTATTATTTAATAATTTAAAACAGTATAACTTAATACCTTATATGAATAATCGTTGTCTTGACCTAGTGATCAGTAACACTAATTGCATTATCACACGCTGTAGTACGCCGCTAGTCACTGAGGATGTACATCATCCTGCTCTTAATACATCTTTTTCTGAAATAAATAACTGTAGCCTTAAAAATGCCCCACGCATAGTTAGACTTTTTCACAAAGCCGATTATGATGTAATAAATAAAGTGCTATTTGAAACGGACTGGAAAGCTAGCTTTAACGAATTTGATATTGAAGAATCAGTCGATACATTTTATAATATCTTGAAGCATGTCATAACAACTTATGTCCCCTCTAGAGTAGTGATTGACAATAATCGATATCCTGTATGGTATTCTGCGTCTCTCCGAAAAATTATTAAAGAAAAACTAAAATTTCACACAAAATGGAAGATTTATAACAACTACAGTGATTACAGAACTTTTAGTTTCTTGCGAGAGAAACAAAAGCGTGTAGAGGCTCAATGTTATGCAGATTACATCGATACGGCAGAAAATAAAATTTTAAAAAATTCTCAATACTTTTGGACATTCGTGAAATCTAAAAAGCAAACCACTGAAATACCCGATAGGATGTATTTGGAAAGTGTCTCGTCTTCTGACGGGCAAGCGATTAGCAATTTATTTAACAAATATTTTTTCTCTTCGTTCGAACAATCAAATAACTCCATCTCCATGGCTTCTCGTAATAATCAAAGGGATTCTGTAAACGAACATCTTCTTAATTTATCTTCAATCAATATATCCATGTCAACTGTTCAAAAATACTTAAAATCGATTAATCCTAAAAAAGGTACTGGCCCAGACGGAATCCCTCCTATTCTCCTTAAAAATTGTTACAAATCTATATGTCTACCACTATATATTTTATTTTCGATATCTTTGCGCACATGTGTAATACCACCTATCTGGAAACGATCATTTGTTGTTCCTATCTTTAAAAATGGCGATAAACACGATATAAAAAATTATCGTCCTATCTCTAAGCTCAGCTGTATCCCCAAACTTTTTGAGCGCATTATATATGATAAAATATTTCCAGTTATACGTCCCCTAATAATCACTGAACAGCATGGATTTATTGATAGAAGATCAACAGAAAGTAATCTTTGCGAGTTTACGGATTATGTCCTCAAAGCTATGGATGATGGTTACCAGGTGGACGTCGTGTATACCGACTATTCAAAAGCTTTTGACAAGATTTCTCACACTTTGCTCCTAAAGAAACTACAGAATATAGGTATAAACGGCGACCTCCTGCGATGGATTGAGTCCTACTTGTTCAATCGCAGTCAGGCAGTTACAATTAAAGGGTACTGCTCGTCTTTTATTCCAGTACCATCCGGTGTACCACAAGGGTCTCATTTAGGTCCATTATTTTTTGTCATTTATATAAATGACGTAAAATCCATTTTTAGGCATTCCAACTTCTTACTGTATGCAGATGACAAAAAAATTTTCAAAATTATTAAAAATGAAACGGACTGCTTGGATCTACAGAAAGATCTGGACTCCTTAAATAATTATTGTCACCTTAATTCACTTTATCTAAATATTAATAAATGTAATTCTATAACATTTACCCGTAAAAAGCGTATAATTAATTTTGACTACAAATTAGAGGATAGCTGCATAAAAAGGGTTTCAGTCGTTAAAGATCTTGGTGTCTATTTGGATTCAAAACTACTTTTTGATGATCATATTACACATATTACATCCAAAGCATACAGAGTACTAGGGTTCGTGTTGAGGATATCCAGGGAATTTAGGCATATGTCAACACTTATACTTTTATATAAATCACTTGTTAGACCTTTACTTGAATATGCCTCAGTTGTTTGGAATCCTCAATACGAAACTTATATAGAAAAAATAAATAAAGTCCATTATTTATTTAAAAAACACTTAAAATACAGAACCTCTGGTAATAATATAACTATGAAGCAACTGCCACTGCCTTGTAATAGAAGGATCGAAAGGGATCAAATATTGTTATATAAGATACTGAACAATGGAATCGACTCCAGTTACCTTCTCTCTAGACTGAATCTTAACTGTCCTAGATTAAATTCTCGAAGTAAACCTATTTTTAATATACCGTATACCCGCACTAAATTTGCAGGAAATAGTTTTATTATTAGAAGTGCTAAACAACATAACAAGATGTTCTTTAAATTGGATATGTTTCATCTCTCTCTCCGTCAATTTAAATCTGCTGTAAAATATTTATTGAATGAATGTAAATAATATTTAGCATAACTATATATTGTAATAATTTTTAATTTAAAGTTTCAATTTTAATATCTATAATAATAATGTATAATTTATAATAGTAATCATTAATATGCTTTCTACACTCTGAAAGTTATTTATGTACTAATTGTCATAGGAAACTGTTTTGGTTTAAGGATTAATTATGTACAATATTTATAATTATTAATAGCACTGTTTGTTTCCAAAATATAAATAAATAAATAAATAAATAAAAATAATTTTGCACGTGTAAATTTCTAAAATCACACAATTAATACACCGACCTCAAAAAGTTTAATTTCATATTTCTTAGTTCATTTCCTTCTTTTGTAATCGATTTAATTTTTTAATTTATTTTATTTCGCGTGTAATTTAAAACCTTCAAGTCTTTTAAAGAGCTTGCAGTAATAGCAGGATTGTATAGTTTTATTTCCCACGAGTGAATGCTAGGAAGCTGGTTCCGTAATAGAATTTTTATCAGACAACGAATGATACGCGCCGTACATACAATATTTTCTTGATATTCACACATGAAGGATTTTTATGATGTCTGTGTTCGTGCGTAGTTTTAATATTTGTCGGCATTTTCTGTTGTTCTTTTTTAATAAAAAGATAAATAAAATGAAGACCTTTAAACCTAAAAAGTTTTGTCATAGACAAGTAGGTAAGCCATGTATCCATAGTCCTATAGTTAGATACGTCTACATGCCTAATTAAATTTTGCCTAATTAAATTTAAATAAAAAAGACTAAGACTGCACATTAAGCCATATAAGATTCACCGAGACGAATCTAATGTACTGTTTCATTATTTTATCATAATCAATAAATTCAAAGACAATCTTTTTTTGGACCTCGTTATGCTCATAAAATCAACTCACAATGTCAAAATATATAGATACCACAAACGTCTATAACACAAAATACCATATTCACTTGTCACAAATATAATCTTCTCATAGAGGAAAATCTCGAAAAAGTATCCATTAAAGCGGCCATGAAAGCGGCTTATCCGATAATCCGAATAATACTGTTTTTCAGGTCATTGTGCGCTTTGGACGTATGTTTAATATCTTTATACTCTGCTGAACGTCGGCAGAATTGTGTATAATAGCGAAACAGTGAGTTTATTCTTTATTTTATTCTTTAATAATAATAGGAAATATGATATAAAGGTCGGAAAAATAGAAAAAAAAAACACTTTTGTAACTTGAAATAATAAGTAAAATTGTAATGATTTACAAAAAGTGACGTCCGCCATATTGATTGATTTTGCTGACGTCACACAGCATAAGATATTTCGAGAATTATACGAAACTAATAACATCTTATAGGCTTACATTTCACAATCGGTCAAGCAATTTAAGCTACAGGGGTCTGGAAGCTACAATGAATCAAACAAACATACATACATACATGCACACCATAGCCACTTTTAAGGCAATAACCGATATTTGCGCGGGCGGAGCCACGGGCAAAAGTCATAAATAAAACAAATATATTGTAATTAAAAATATTTATTAATTAAGTAGTATTTACAATACAAATCTTAGTATTACTAGAAACTTAACATATCCAATAAAAAGATAACTTTCAATGAGGAGAAGCATATTTACATTGAAATGGCGAAAATATTAATTTTTGTTTGCGAAAATATATGTTAAAAGAAAAAGTGTAAATTTTCAAAAATATTAACCATTATTTCGTAATATTTGTACTGACGGTAATTTTTATTCTTCAATAGATACATGTTTATATTTACTTTAATACATTGAGTGTAAAAAAGTGAAAATGAGTTGTCCTTTTCCAAAACATTATAAATTTATTTTAAATTAAGCCTCGCAAATATCTACTACAGTAGTACGCTGATTATCCGAACGCCGATTAACCGAATCGCCAATTATCCGAATCTGTCCTAAGAGTAATTAATATACTTTTTTTGTTTCACTGTGCCTTTTTATTGTTGTGAATTTTTATTAACGCCTGATGAGACTGCAACTTACTCTGATCGAGATGTTAAAGTTAGTGTTAATGTAGAACTGTATTTCTTGAACTAAAAAAAGTTAATTCTATGTGTGGCAGTTCGTTTTTCTTCATTACCAGTATATGTCTGATTATCCGAATCGACCTTGGGCCCAATTAATTCCGATAATCGGCGTTCTACTTGAATTCTATTTTAAGACTACAACGAAAATATTCAATATCAATTAAAATTCAATTTCTGTTGACTTTGAATGTACGAAACTTAATTGCTACTTAATATTAATTTAATGAATTAGGCACACAATATCGTTCAACCTTACCAGAAGGTCACCGGGTCTCGCAATTTCTTATCAAATAACGCATAACGCGCTCCTTTACGTTTCAATTTCACATACAGATTCTACACCGAATTTAAAACTTACCGTACTGAACACAAACTTAAACAATTAAAGAATGACCAACTCTAATAAGAAGACAATACAATACATCTTACTTATCAGCAAATCATCAAATAATATCGTACAAATTAACTATCGACTATCTCCTAGGGTTGACCGTTCGCTGCACGGACGACATGCCGTCGACGAAGCGGGTGCGGAACAGGACGTTCGCGTTGTTGAACATACCGTCCTTCAGCGACACTATTATGAACTGGAAATAGGAATAAAATGATTATTAATTGATGTAGTAACACGTTAGCTTGTTTAACATATTCCAAACTAAAACCTAGTGAACAATATTAATATCTATGAAACCTAAGACACAAATAACGGGTAATGTTAAATGGTAAATTGTAATGGTAAATTGTAATGGGCAATAAATATTGGTAATAGTAGTTGGTAATAGTAGACGGTAATGGTAGATGGTAATGGTAGATGGTAATGTTAGATGGTAATGGTAAATGGTAAATGGTAAATGGTAAATGGTAAATGGTGCATGGTGCATGGTGAATGGGAACT
>DVXP01002277.1:0-13035 GCA_018235645.1 Junonia grisea | reverse complement strand
TTACCCTGCGTCAAAAAAAAAAAAAAAAAAGCTATGGTACAACTTATTCCAGTAAGTCGGTATTTTTCCTAATATGCCAGAAATGTTCTTAGTGATTACTCATAGTAATAAATAAATATTAGATTTTTTATATAATTAGTAGGTAGGTATATAAAATTAGTAGGTACAAATGAGTTAAAAATCAAGTGCTAAATATCAATAACTGTATGTTCAATAAGAAAAAAGTAATTTACGTAACACTCATAAGTATAAAAAATCAAAGTACTATAACTAATGTATGTATCATAACTTTTTAAAACAGACACAAGGAAAAGCCGTATGTCGTATATTCTGTGCTTATGTTTATTCTACTGATAGACACTTTACTGATGACTGTCTGTTTACCTATCTTGGAAGTCCATTACGTTTCTAGCGTCATTCAAGTTGAATCATCGACTGGTTCGGCATCGGGTGCACTGCATACGATTGTAACAGACATATTTCTTAGAAATGTTTCTCAGTGAAATATTCGGAATTTGCTGCGGTTCTGACGGAAGTCGTACATTAAACATTTAATATGACCTCGTTGTTGAATACGTTACTAATAATGACGGCAATTAACATGTTCTTCCACTACGTGCGAGCTCGAACATTTACACGAAATTAGGTGAAAACATAAGCAATTTCCACGGACTACACTCGTATTTGTATTAGTACATTCATATTTGTATAAAGGAACTTATGAACTGCTGAGTTGAATTGTTTTAATATGACTAATTGAGTATTTAAGATAACGCTGAATATAGTTCATATATTCTGAAAACAATGGATTGTGGAACCATCAATAGTCTATGCTACGCATTTTTTAGGAACAGTTAATACGGATTTTAATGGGAATACTACTATGAAACAGATATTTTTATCGTGTATCGTCCGAAATCTTTATCTTTGGGTATTATTGATAAGAGTAGCAAAACATTTTATTGACAGAGATAAACGGATGCGACTGATAGATATGAAAATAAAAACTTATCTTTTACATATTCAATGATAACGACCAGATATGCATTTTTCTAGAACAAACAAGTAATGGTAGATCCAAAGAGCAAATTTTGTTTGAGTAATCGATATGATTCATTTAAAACAACTTGATTATCTGAAACTAAAAACACGTTTGGTAGCCAGCAGATAAAAACTTCTTGTATTTCGTAATAATGTTGTCATATTACTGACCATAACAATATCATACATTTGTCCACACTTTAATTAAACAAAATATTAAGGCGTTAAATTTGCAAAAATAAGTATATATCAATGAAACGAGAACTACCTACTTCCATTGTGCAACCTCAATAACACTAACAATAAGTTGAAAATTTTAACAAATGAGCAATCTTAGATCTTAGTTATTATATTATTGGGCAACGGTGGACTAATTCACACGTCCAACTTTCGTGATAATAAATAACGCTATGTCCAGCTATTTTGTTGGCACTGACTCCATCTGCTTACCGTTCAGCAATTCTTTAATAAGACATATGAGAAACACATCTGTCGCTAAATGCGATGGTTAAAATTATCGAAATGTGTTGTGGATTAATCGAGGTGAAATGGTTTTAGAAAAATGTCGATTTGATAACATCCAAAATTTTCTAGTAGAGGGGAAATAAGAATAAGTTCCTTAATCTTAAAATACGATCATTAACAGTTTGATTGCTTCGTGATTCGTATGAAAAGCTTAGTTCTTGTGAATTTAAATGTTTTGTGAATTTGGTTTAAAGGGTAGAGGTGAAAAACAAGTTCTGTAGAGTCAGAGTATTGCCAGTTGTAACGAGGACACGATGACACATGTCTAACGGTAATTCGATTTTTACACGGGCTGTGCGCGTGAGCAGGTGACGCCCGAAAGGAAAACCTCAGATGACGTACTTGTGTTTTTATTTGTTGAGTTGTGTTTTTGTTTGTTTTTAAAAGTTAGGGTCGAATTTGTATTTATTAAGTCAGTACCTATATCATATTGAGATGTTAAAGCTTAAGTGGAAGCATATCTATATAGGTAAGATGTTTCTAGAGATTTGTACATAATATGGACGAAATGGGAAAGTTAACGTTTTAACAAAGGAATAATTTTAAAAGATTTTTTACATAATCACAATTGATTTTTTGTACATCGAATAAAATAGTCAGTACAGTATCTATTCTGCTATTGCATTTAATAACCTCGTCAGAAATTGTTGTAAGCGAGGCGACGCATGTATAATAATATTAAACATGTGTGCTGCGAGTGCTTTCAATTGATATATTTTTGTAACCGGTCCTGGTTTTCATAACATGATGATAGGCTGCATTACCAAGCGTTTTGTCTAGAGAGTAATACATATTTCTAATGAAGAATGGGACTGTTAGGAAAGGATTCGGTTGTAGGTTGGTACTTGATAGTAACGAATGATCTATTACGGTTTAATTATGCGTAGTTTGTTTCGTTAGCAATAATGTATGCAACACAGCTGAACTTATCGTTTTTTATTACTTATTTGTGTAAAAATAAATCTTTACTTATCCCAAAAGCGATTTATTGCGGAGCCCAAGATGGTGAACGATTCGTTCCCCTACTGTTAATGTCAAGCGAAGTGCCCATAACGTAAAATTATATAACACTGACGCAACAATGAAGTAATAAATACCCTCATTTTAAATGTTAAAGGGAAATTGAGAAGGCTTCTGTCAATATTATGTAAAAAGAAGAGCAATAAAATAACGACAACAACTTACCTATAGGTATACCTACTAACTAATCTCTACCTAAATATTGCAATATATTTTGCTTTTTTGCGTCAACCGTCGTGATTTTATTCCTATTTATTACAATTACAATTTTTTTTTATAATTTATCAACATTTGTCAATATTGTATCTAGCAATATAAATTGTAATTTTGTAATGTTATCACAAAGCAAAAAAAGTAACTTTTTCAATACGTATATTATATATTGGTATAAATCTATGATAACAAATCTAATGTAAATTGATTGACATGCTTTTTGAGCGGTTCGAGCTCGCGTGTTGGACGGGTATTTTAGACGTGATGGCCGCATTGACGTAAACCAATTCAACGGACGTGGGAAGCGCTGCAAAATCCTTGTGTCTGTCGGCAAATAGTTTTACGGTGCATTAAGAAGCTATTACACAATTTCGGAGCCAATTAAAATAAATTCAAAGTCAACTGAAGTCAATGAATAGAAATCGTTAATGTCTTGAGTCAACAGAAGCTAGGAATACGTAATCGTCATGAAGTACCACACGTAATTCACGACTGGGTGGGTGCCTGGATGTGAAGTTAGTAGAATATGTTTGATGTAAAATAAAATGTTAAAAATCTCACGCTACATGATTTCTTTCGTATACATGGCGATACTGCTTATTATCAACAAAGGTCGTCTGAATGAAAACAAAAAGAACGTAGAGAGTCATTGTATTTGAACAAAGCGTGTGAACCCAAAGTTGAAAGTGTGCGTTTGGTGACAGGATAAAATAAAGTCTGCGGCAGATAACTGCATGCACACAATGAGCTGTAACAGTTTACGTTTAATTAACTTTCAAGTGTGATCATATTTCATTGAACAATGTCAATACTATTCGCCGCAGGAACTGTAATTCTATTCCGTCTGTACTGTATAGCACAACAATATTGTAGGCACCTATGCACGACCAATACCAGCAATAAATAATTAGAAAAAAATCTTTAGATGTTTCAATATATTTTTTTTTTATTAGAATAGCGAGTAAACGAGCAGGCGAGTCATATGATATTTAGTAATCATTGGACATTTACATCACTAGTGTACCCACAAATACTTTGCTAAAAGTATAAGGGATCAACAGGGATAGGAAGTAAAGGAAGGGATGGCGTGCGAAGTTGGGCGTTCGTTCTTACACCATACGAAATGCAGGGCTGCAAGTCTAAATACGAGCTGTAGGCAGTAAACCACAACTACAGGCATTCATTATTGTCATATTTGGCTCCGCCGTAATGATATTATGAAAACAACATTTATGAAAACTTGAAGCTTTCCTTTTATAAATACGAACACTACAACGATACGAGCATAAAGAAATAATTATGCAGTGATTGAGCGTTTCTCGCAGTTGCAGTACGTTCATTGCTTACTGAAGGTCGAGAATCCGAGCGATGTCAGTGCGTGTCGCTAATAACAATAGCTTTGTCGCCGTTGAGCGACGTCGCACAGTGTTCCTTATCAATCACTACCTAATGCCTATGATATATTCCATTCCGTATTTGAGACAACAAAATATTTTCAATACTAACTTTTGCCCGCGGCTATGTCCCTGTGGATGTTGCTTATCGCTGTTCCCTCGGGAATTGTGATGTGATTTTTTGTGATTTTTTTGGGATAAAAAGTATAATAGGATTTTAGGAATTCAGGCTTCTGCCTTTTTATCTGCGAAATTTTATAGCAATCGGTACAATGGTCATAGCGTGAAAGGGGAACAAATAAATAAACAAATTCACTTTCCCATTTAAATGTGGAATTAACACTTAGCCGCTTACAACGTATTCTAAACTACCTACATAATATTTTAAATTAAATTTGTCATTTTATACAATTTCGAACATATTCAAGAGAGAAACGTTAAAACCTTTTGCGTAGGATTGCATATTCATAATCCACTTTTAATGGTAACGCAAGCTTCATTTATGGAAGATACCGGTGGAATCATGGCTACATTAGCATAATCAGGAGTTATGGTATGCCTGTATTGAAAAAGATTGCACGCATGAACCATGCCTTATTACGTAGTTCCTTCCTCGCCTTTTGTACTGACTAATGAGGAAGGACTTATAAAAAGGATGAGTCTAATTATGTCGTGTGCATTAAATATCTTTCCTTAACAAATGTTGAGTCGTTTATCGGGATCTAATAAATCAAGTTTTTGTTGAAGTAGTTAATAGCAGTACACCGTGACACGAACTAAGAGATAAAATGGATTTTGTTTGTATAGACCATAACGATTTATTTATTTTTATTCCTCTGCGGTTTGCGGGGTAATATTTTCACATCTGTTCATGATGGGGGAAATGTTTATCCCGCATTATGTTTCCTCTCATTTTGTTTATTTTCCAGAACTCATAATTAATTATTATTGTTTTTGAATTGTACTTAAGCTGGAATACCTATCTGAAAATTACAATGCAGTTTTAAGCAATTATTTACAGTGTGTATAATAAAGTTTTTCATTTAAAATCAGCTAATATAAAGCTGCCTAATTAAATGGAACGATAAACAACATAACTAACAGGCTCGAATTATTAAACACGTAGGAGTATTAATTAGCATTTATGTAAAAGCAAATTTATGGTAGTCAGCGGCAGTAACGTTAAAATTAGACTTTCCTGTTGTAACAACTTTTATAATATATTCAAATTCAAATAAAGCTCTATTTACATTAAGCAAAATTGGGTCATGACGATAGCCGAAATGTGTGGAACACTCGTCGATAGCGAGCCACGGCAGATTGGCTCGGCTTCTCGCGTCTTGCCGGCTTAACTGGAGTAGTGGGACGGTTTAGGATAAACCGAGTCAATGGCCGGGTCACGGCGCTATTTGCGTCCTGCCCCACCCGCTCTCAACACCGCCCTCCCTTGTCCAACTACCCGAGACCGACTAATTTGGTCACAGATCTGTTGATTTGTTATACGTAAAGGCAGTTCAAGGAACTGTTGCGGTTTACGATACATGTGGTGATAGGCTACGAATGGCAATAACAAAACAAACAGTCCCTCACAATGAAACAATGGGGTACTGAAGGTAAACTCTCGATATCCATATTTTACTGACAAAGCTATTTTAAACGATGAGTCGAACGAAACGTTCAAATTCTCTAAAATATGTGCCCCAAATAATCTAACTAATTTATCTTGTTAAATTGCTGGGTCGCTGATAGTGTTGGTGTAAGGGGATAGTTAACTCCCAGTTAATTATTTCACTTATGATGTTCGAATTACTACACAGCTAGGGTGTTCCTTTTCCTGATTTCCTAACTAAAACTATAAAATGATTACACTAAAATGTTTGGATCATTGGACAGAAAAATAAATTACTGTACCTATTGTGGAGCTGCTAACTTTATTTCATAGGTAAGTGCACCTTCTAAAAATTTACAATTTTATACTCCTGCAATTTTTACGCTATTTATATAGGGTTTCAGGTGTATAATTTTGATTTTAAATATAATTATTGACACAAGCCTTATTTAATTAACAATTTAAAATTTTATTTCTGTAACATTCAGTTTAAAGTGTAAATTAGATACCTTCTAATATAACATTACTAATATAGAATAGTTTATTTTATTAATGTACTAAGTATAGCAAAAATGTTTCTTATATTACGTAGTATGGTTATAGGTAAATCTGGCAATCTCACAGAGAACATATTTTTATTCACTCTTATCCCGAGAACTTATATTTATCACAGATAAACACTATTGATTTTTGATAAATTGTGTATCTTCAAGGTAAACGTACAGAATCATTATAATTTCTTTTGATTAATATTGAAACTCGTTTATTGGCATTAAACAATGGATACGTGATCATATTACACATATTTGAGGTACATATTATAAATATTTCATTTACGTAACATTGCACAGTGTGACAAATCTATTACCATTCTAACCAATTATAGGTAGGTACGTGTGAAGTTTATCTTATTTATTACATCTGATAAAAAACGGGCACGAAGTTAATGATAATATTGGACTAGTAATGAACTTAAGAGTTAAAAATAAATTTAGTGTTTCGTAATTTAAGTTGTCTTTTGGAGTATTAGAGCACTTACAGATAACAAGTTCAACAACCTTCAAAACAAAGAAAGCGTTAGATTATATTAAGGTAGACGACAAGACGATAGCAATAGACTTGGGAATCAAATTGAAAAAAAAAACATTAAAGGGATTAATAGAAATGCATAACTGATTCCAAAAAAGGATTATTAGATGATTTGTTTAGCTCTGTTTGTTTTGGCTAAGTATAGTTAATCGAAAGTAGGCCTTTTAACGAAAATCTCAGTCTAACATTGCTTATCATTAAAAATATGTAACGGTTGCTCTTGTTTAATAAAGTTATATAGGTAGTTATTTTTTACCCTTTGAGGAACCCTTTAAATCTTACCTTAAACATACACTGCTACACCGCACTTAATCTTAAACAACATCAATAACAATATTGTTTATTTATCAAACACTGATTCTCCTTCGTAACTTATTTAACCACTTACAAGGTATGCTTTCACTAGCAGGCGTTGGTAATTATTTGTATAAAGTTTGCGGAGATCGCGAGAATCCGCTAGCCTAGGGAAGGTAATGACGCATTGTTGTTCGACACAATCCGCCTTTTAATGAGAAGGACCGCTTCTACCGCGTCTCGGAAGTCTCATCTGACGTTTAATCAGCCTTTCATTTTGCTGATACTATTATTAAAACGTTTTTATATTATCTGCTTCAAAGCTTATGATAGTAAAAATGACAGGTGATTCGAAAAACAAGCACAAACTTAAACAATAATAAGTATTGTTGTGTTATTAATTATTTAGATCCCAAATAAATGTTATTATAACGAACGAGATACATATTAGGGTGCATTTAGACTTAACGAACATAGAGCTTAAAAAATAGCATTCTTTCGTGATCTTTTAGTGTAAAGTGTAAACGAATACTCGTTTTCAGCGTTTACATCAAGCGAACAAAGAGCTAGAGCAAGAACAAGAGCATTATTTCGCAATATTTTAGTGGAAACATAAATGTTTGCGCATAGAATATTCTAAGAATGTTTTTATCGCATCTAAAACAACGACAATTCTTTCAGTGGTGAACAGACATCTATGTCTGTTAATGAATTTTATAAAATCGGGATAGAAAGAGCATTCGCTCGTTTAGTGTAAATGTACCCTTATATGATATGCCTAAAGACCGATTTGATAGTCAAAACCAAGATCCAACATAAAACACTACCTAAAGTCTTATTTTAGATACATGTAATAATAAAAGTTGGCTCCAGCAACTCTACTATTGACAGTTCTACAACAGAACTGAATTTATCTGTGTATTTGATATTTTTTAAATATGAAAGTAGCTATGAAATAAAGGGTTGCGAATTAAAGTGTTTTATGTTATGTTATTGCAAGTAGAGAATGGTATCGTTTAAATGATTAAAAATTAAGCTACATGATCTACGATGTAGTATAATTATGACACCTATGAGAACACTGACAATGAGTTGCCCAACACTTGCTGAAGTGTCAATAATGCTTTGTCGGTCGACTTTCAAATTGCACTCTTACAGGTCTCGACTGTTTATTAGATAGCGGTCACAGAAGACGATCGGGCAAACGTTATAGCGTCTTTGATTCTTCAGTTAATTAAAGTATTGTATGTTACTTTAAATAACTCATATAAATATGGATATTATTGAGCAGTAGAGCGCCCATATGCTTTATATGGACTTAACCGGCGAGTGGGTGGCGGACGACCGTGAGCCGTCGACTTGCACGATTGGCTAGGCCTCGCCCCACTCATTGCGACACTACCTAAATAATAAGCTATTATGATTTTCACATTACACTTCAATAGTTATTACCAATCTGTACTCGTTCCAGACTAAAGGATATTGCGCCCTCGTTATACAGAACTGTTACATATTGTTTAACGATTCGGATAGAACCGTGACGATGATTACAAGTAATTTTACAAAAAAAAAAAAAAAAAAAAAACAGACTTAACTAGTTTATTTTTAAAGTTATTATTTTACGTCTTTAAGCCAATGGAAATCAATCAAGTAAACTCAATGTAACTGCGGCAAATTACTGAAGATTTCCCTCCATTGCTGTTCGGCTCCATCATCAAATCGACTCTGGAGTCCGAACCATCATTTATAATGCTGTGCTTTAAAATAAACAAACGCACTAGTCGCCCCTGCGATTTTAAAAGTTCCCCTTAGATTTCTTTGGGATACCATCATCAGGTCCTGGTCCCTTTATCATGGCACTACCCTTGCAATATCTTCTCTCCAACAAAAAAGAATCATCAATATCAGTCCATAAACGACGAAAATACCTGCGACACACATCAAATTAAAAAAAAAAGACATGGCTATATATGGCCGAATTGAGAAACCTCTTTTTTTCTTTCATAATTAGTAGCAATGTGACTTTGACGCAAAACATTGTTTTAAAAGTTATAATAAACGCTGTATCGAGACGATCAGAAAGGATGAGTATATTCATCAAAGGGCAATCTAAAGTCACAAGATTGAAATCAACAATTTAAAAAAATCAGATGCTAAAAAATAACATTTCTGTTAATAAGTTTCTCCCAGGCTATCATAAGCCTGGTTGCGCTCCTGACAGTTGCGTATTGTGCCCGACCCTCGGGGTGAACGCTCGGTCCGGAGTCGTCGACTCAGGCGATAATTACTGTCGCTGCTCGCTGCGACATCTACCTACGCCTCGCCTGCCCTTCGACCGATCAGCTGGCTCCCTGACTCCTTGTTCTATTGTACTAAAGTCACTAATAAAGTGCCATTGTAAAACATAATTAAGGTAGCTGTTCATGAAGCTATTTATTTTAATTTTTATGAACCTACGCAATAAATACTCGTTCTTCCCGGTGTTCTTTATTCGTTTTATTCATTTTATTTGAATTATAAATATTTATAAATACATGCACATATTTATCGAAAATAGATACCTATTTAAGGGAATTTAAAACGCCATTCTAATTTCTAATCATGTCTATAACTGCGCAGCGAGGATGTGAAGTAATACACTAGTTAAAGGAAGCGAAGTGAAAGTACTTTCGTTCAACTTTTTGCAAAGTCGATGCAGCTTAAAGATTAATGATGCATTAAGTCTGTAGAAGCTTCTATCCCTTTCAGGGTCGGGATAGAATATTTATAGGAGTGACCCAGGGTAGTGTTTGTGAAGGAGCATGTAATAGGTTCCTCGGGGTGAATTCATGATGTTTCAGAGGTAGACTCGGGGCTATATTCATTGAAGTCTGCGAGATGACAAAAAAGATACATAGTGAGACTGGATGTTATAACAATATTTGAATTTATTATGACATAGTCCCTCCCTACGGATTGATGATATAATAAAACTTTCTGTAGTTCAATTTTCGTAATGTTGTTTCTTTTTTTGCTGATTCGTATCTATATGTAATTCTAAACTTTTTTATTCTTTTTAATAAAAAATCCGGAATTGTCAAAAATTATCACTACCACTTCCAGAAGTGAAGCTTCCAACAGCAAATTCCACACTTGCATAGTTTTATGTTCGTAGGTACCAACGAACGTGAGCAATAAATTTTTGAAAATTTGTTATGTAATTTTTTTCTGGTTTAACCAGCAGGTTCTTAATTATTTAGGAGGGTATTAATCATACTCATATATGTACTTAAGCGAAAATTATTGTAAATTATCAATTATTAAGCTTTTTTTTCACCTTACTAAAATTACTCGTAGGTGTAATAAAGTTGAATACAATGCTTTAACTTAATAAGCGAGGATGCGAAATAGCACCGTAATTTGCATAGATGTGAATGTCTCCTTTGACGCTAATAGGATTTGGAGGCTAGTCGGGTTCACTTACATGGCGACTAGTGGACGATAATGGAGCTCGCGTCCAACGGGATTTAAATAATAGGTCTCGAAGCTGAGCCGCCGCTCGCCGCTTTAACGTCTCTGTTCACCTGCTAATGTTTAATGACAAGTATCCGGTCGAACAATGGCCAACGGAATAATGGAGTGGAACGTAATTAATCATCATCGAAAATACGGACAGTATAGCGCGAAACGAGCGAATTCATTGTAGAAAAAAAACTTTGAATTCGAAACACGTAAGACGTAGCGGAAAAACTGTTAACCTACATTCGTGTTAGATGGATCAGTGGTCATTGAAGTGGCGAGCGCGGGCGTAAGGTCGTGCTCAGTGTTGCAGCCGGTGGCCATGCTGTGACGCAACCGCGCGTGACCGTGACATCAGCGCCGCTCGGCGCCACAGCCGCCACATCCGCGACACCTATGATGGATTACCTGCAAGCCTTTCCATTTCATTATTAATACTTTTAAAATAAGATCCTGTAATTGAACGACATAATGAAGAATGCAGTTGTACTTGTACGCCTATTTTTATCCAATGTTCTCTTACCTTTTTTGTATTTCCATTTAGTATCTATCTATATCGAGGAATTCACTCATACGTTGAGTACATAAGTAACTATGAATAATATACGTATTGTATGAATCATTAGAAAGAATAAATGATACGTAATAAATGATAATATTTTATTTGTTCGAAGTACATTTATTACGTATATTTTTATTCGAATGTGTGCAAGGAATGTGTACGGAAATAAATAAAAAACACAGAGTTGATTGAGTGGTATAAAATAAAAAGAGAAAGTATTTACCAATAAATGAGGCACAAATCCCAATTTCAACTCTTGCGTGTTGTTTGACACCTTGATTTGTGAGTTTAAAGCAGGAAGTGCGCCGTGGTGCCGTGATTAAGAGCAGACCAAGTTAGACCAACATATAGAGGATATTTACGACGTCCATCGTCTATTGTGATGATTGCCTACACGTCATTAGATACGGGTTGCTTTAGGAAATAAAATAACATCGTAATAGCGTTTCTACCGTGGGAGAGCCATGTATATGCACAAATGGGCCGGCTCGACCGGAGTGATACCACGTATTCACAGAAAACCGGCGTAAAATGACGCTTACGTCGTGTTTCGCCGCGTGAGTGAGGGTACCGGAGGCCCAATTCCCCACCCCTTCCCCATTAATTCCCCATCCATTCCCCCTCCATACCCCCTAAAAGGCCGGCAACGCATTTTGTAGCTCCTTTGGTGTTGCAAATGTCCATGGGCGACAGCATTTACTTACCATCAGGTGAGCTGTCAGCTCGTTTGCCGCACTATCCCATAAAAAAAAAATACTATAACAGTTCTTGACTTAATGATAAACTCGAAAAGAGTGAGGAAAAAATTTAAAATACGAAAGGAAAATAATGAAAGACGTTTAAAGTAGGAGAGATTGTTAAAAACTGGTACATTGTATGTCAACAGCAAAAGCCTGCTAAAAACCCTATGTATTTACTGTAACATTATCAATTTACATGATATTCCATGAAATAGTACGCTAGATAATATTAGCAATAATAAACATGAGTTATGTAAGGCAATATAGGCCAAGAACACAGAACAGATTTCAGTATATAACGAAATTAATTAACGCTAAATTTAGAATGCAGCCGTATAAGATACATCTTGTAACTAATAATACTGTTCGCGAGAGAAGATGTGAATAACTTCATAATATACCGTATTAAAGTGAATAAGTAATGGTAACCCGAAACTTGGCATAATTGATTTTTAATTTGTTCAAAAATTTGGGAAATACCTATTGTACTGTCATTTCTCATCTTGAGACCATTCAAATATTTTCTAAAATATGTAAGGGTCCCACAGTTATGATATCAAAATCAGTTCAATAAGACAGTTCTGAAATATGGTGTCATGCATGGCGGTTATGATGAAACATAACCATAATGACCATCTGCTTTAAAAATTCATTACTGGTCTTTGCATTAGCAAACTCTTGATTTTTTTCGTATTGAAGCATTTAGACCAATATCAGACAGACTTAGGAACTATCTTAGGACTTAAGATTTCTGTGTGGTAGGAAGTTGATTACAGCTTATGGAATAGCAAGATCGACGCAAAATCACTCTGTCACATAAAGTTTCTTATATTGTGTATAAAAAAAATCAAAAGCCCTTATCCCATTCCCTTACCTTTCGCCTTCTTCCCCCCATCCCCATCAGGTCGTCAACGTATCCTACAAAAAGAAAAAATAAATAAAACAATATTATATTCAAAACAAAAGAAAAAGTGTCCCGAAAATGTCATTCATACCTATAATTTTCACTCTGGCTGATTTGACGTCGCGTCACAGCAAGCAATGTAATCA
>DVXP01002276.1:0-13036 GCA_018235645.1 Junonia grisea | reverse complement strand
GGGGTAACATTTCAATAGATTCTATAGTTGCCAGTATCCTGCACGTACCTAACTATGATAAACTTATTGGCATTTCCGGATTGTTATATGCTATAACAATCCGGAAATGTCAATAATATAACTACGAATATCGTTAAATTTGTTTAATTATTGTCGTATTTGTTAGGAAAAACGGGTGTACTTCCGAAAAGCCCATACCTCTGATCGACCTGAATTTTTACATGGACATTTGTTTCGATGCACTGATAACGAAAATGATAGCCAAAATACCCACACCTCAGACCAATCGGAGGTAAGGGCTTTTCGGAAGTTTATCCAGTTTTTATTTTATAACTGAAAAAGGCACATTGTTTGTTGTAAGCATATATAAGAATGCAACTGGAATCTTTATAATAAGTAGTCATTATTAAGACAAATGTAAAATTTGTAATATGAACGAGATAATTTGAATAGTTAGTATTTTGTATGTAATTCGATCAAATAATGAATTTTTTAACTAATATAAAACAAAATTCAAAAACTTTGAAAAAAAAAACATTCCTAAAATAATAGTACTTACATTTCGCAGTATCATGACATTGTCAGCCATCTTCAGGTGGTGCAATTGATGGGTGACGAGAATTCTCGTGGAGTGACGGAGGAGTCCCAATACGCATTCCGATATCAAGTGCTTGCCGACGTGGGTGTCTACTGCAGACAACGGGTCGTCCAGGAGGTAAATGTCGGCCTGTTAAAAAGAGAAAAATATGTCAGTTTATTATTTACTGACCAATTTTAGAATTTTATTATTCTCTCTAAACAAAAGATGTGTGTGTTGCCACATTATTACATTTTATATTACTGACGAGAAATACATTGTTTATTTTAATTTTACAATTGATTTCATCTTTCAACCTAACAGGAAGAAAAATATTAAAATTTGTTGTAAGAAGTCAACCCAAAGTAAGCAAAAGAAAAACTTAATATTAAAAGAAGTAAACAATAACTGCTTGATCGTATTAAAAAAAATAAAAAAACCCAAAACGTACAGAGACTTCGAATGAAAAATGATGTTATCGGATTCAGAATAAAATGTGTACGACGTGCATTTTTTGTGTCCAGAAATGTAAATAAAATACTTAGTAGCAAAAATAAGTTATTATTCCATAATATTCTGCAAATCTCAGTAATTAATGCAAATCATTCTTTATAATTCTTGACGAATATTTTTAATGGAATTTGAATAAAACCAAACAATGACAACAGTGATTTCATTGATTTTTTTTTAATAATTCTCAATTCACGTTATATGACATCTCGAAACTGGAAACTAATTGTAGGTAAGTATACCAATAAACTTTTAAATGGCTTTTCAAAGTCAAGTGTTTACAAGTACACGTACTGTTTGCTAGCTGCAACACAATAATTTTAAAACGTGAAATAGCGCTAACACTTAATTTATTCAGGACCTACACCATTACTTGTTTTTGGTAAGAGCGAAGACAAAAATCGAATGTCTTATTATTAATTCCTTTTGAATTTTTGACGGGCCTTGCTTCATTCCAACATGGGACAAATAACTTTAAAAATGTGTTTTAAAACCTTTTTTCTATCTAAAGATCCAAAACAAATAAAGGATTAAATTTTATTTATGATGATTATTACAAACAGGTTCGTAATCTTTTACAGAGTTAAGTAGTCCGATGGAGGACACATTACTTCTTAGAATTTTCTACATTTTTAGGAGATAATTATCACAATATAAGTTGCCAAAGTACATAGAATAGCGACAATTTGTATAATTTTACATTTACCAAAATAACTGAGTCATAATTTTGTTTATTTGTCTATGTGTAAAAACTTAACCACTAAATAAAAAAAATATTTAGAACCATAGTTACCAATAACACCATTTAATTTAAAATATGAAATGAATATATTATGAAATAGTCAAGCATATAATAATACGCTAAGTCACCCAGCAATGATGTAAAGATGTAATGATTATATGACTTAGCATTTTAGGTGAACTATCAACCTTTAACCTTTAGATATAGAAATATGTATGTAATATAAACTTATAGGTATAAATGACATAATTATTAAATAATTAGATAATTAAAAGACAACTTTGCCGGAAGTGTTTCCCAGCTAGTAGTAGTTTCATTAAGGTCAATGTGGTAAAGATCGTCCGGTAAGGAATGACCATACACCAAGAAATAAGTAGGTACGAAGAATTTTAAATGTCTAACTAATGGATACAAGACGTAATTAAAATTAAAAATTTACTGTTTATAATATGTTTTTAACTAGGATCCTTGTAGCTATTCAGAATTCTGCGTATTTCTTGGTTGTACAGTCTTACCCCGCGGGACGCTCTTCGCCACATTGACTTTATCAAAAAAGACAAAATAATACTTACACTTCTATAGCACGCCCTGGCGAGTCCGATGCGCGCGCGCTGCCCGCCACTGAGACTGATACCTCTCTCACCGACCAGGGTAGCGTCTCCAGCTGGTAGTTGTTCGAAATCGCGCACCAAAGCACACGCCGCCACCACCTGTATGGAAATAACACTCTTTTGAGTTTTATGTATTATATGGTTTATAGTTAATTAAATCGATAGTCAAATTCGGGAAAATATTCTACTCTTCAATTTCTAAAATAAGGTATCGCTCAAGAACCTACTTAATTAATAAACCAGTGTTTTATTGCGAAATGGACTAAAATAATAGCGTAAAAATCTGCAAAAAGCAGGAAAACTAAAATCCATCCGTTTGTTCTCAAACATACAATTGAAAAAGTTACCTACTTAAATTCTGGCGAATTTAAGCAAAATAAAACAATTCGTATTTGGTGTGTTGACCGTTGCGGAGTTACTCTTTCGGAAACCAATCCGGAACAACCACGACTGGGTATACTTAAATTTATGGTTATGCAAATTTTGAGTGAATTTTGAGTGAGTGTTGACCGTTGAAGAGTTCCCTTGTTTGGAGACAAATATTACCAATTTTTTTTAATATTTTTTGAATAGTAAATATTTTAAAACCATAAGATAATTAAACATTATTATTAAAAAGTAAATATTGGTACACTAAATACAACCATATGTATATTATGTAGGTTAACCTTTAAACTCTATAGTCAGATACTAGACATTACCATAGATAAATCCAATTAAGTACGACGGGACTCTATTAGGTGTATTATATCCTTAAATGATAATGGCAAAATCAGGCCAGATCTATAGAAACATATTATTGGAATAATATTACGTATTTACGTAGGTACATAATATGTAGGTACTAGGTACCTACATACTACATACGTGCTTCTCTAAGTCTGTTTGGGGAAAATTCAGTTCGTATATTTACATTCGAACAAGTTAAATCATACTTAAATTAGACCTATAGGTAGGTACGTATTAATAAATTTCAACAGTTTCCTCAAAGATTATTATTTTTTAATTTAACTTAGATATATTTTTTGCACTTTTCAATAAATTAGTCTTTTACTTACATTGAATTTGCCGACCCCCCCCCCCCAAAGACAAATTTGTCAATTTGCCCACCCCTGAAACAAACTGGCTACGCCCATGGGTATACCTATGTCCTTCTTTTGTCGCTAAATGTTTTAACCAATTTGTTCGTTACGCCCAGTAGACACAATATTTTTCTTTATTGTTAATACTTATAAAAAGTTCATAACAACTACATAATTATATACTTTTAAATTTAAATTGGTAAGTTTCAATAATTTTTTTGCTTGATTACAGCTTAACGTTTGTGTTTATTAACAACATACGTATTTGCGCAAACTTTTGTTTGTAATTTATTTTACTTATTATTTATTCGATAATAAACTTTTAATTCTATCTAAAATAAGACAAAGACTATTTTTGCTCAAACACGTAATTTTATTACGATCAAGATCAAAATACTTTTTCTAATATAACAAACAACATAGTAATATCATATCAGTACGACCATCCCTAATTCAAATGTTTTACAAAACAATGCCGTTGTTTGTTATTTTAAGGACGGGCTTACAACTTTGAAGTAAGCATAATTGCTCACAAAGATGTCGCGTCTGTCGCGGGCGTCATCAATTTTATAATTTGCGTCACAAGATGAATAAGAAACTTATACATAGTAAAATTGGCTCATTTACAAATCATTAAATCTCCGGAAGTAGGTACACTTAGAGACTGGGAAATGTATGTATTTTTCGTTTGTAACGTAATTTCAGTAGTGGACTTTAGGCAAAAACTTACTCTAAAATTAGATTCGTGGGTCAGTAATTAGCTTATATGCATTACACATAACAAAAAAAACGACTTATTGTGGAATGTAGGAATCTTGTAGTTAAGAATTGCTGATGTCTTAGGGAAATTACAATTGATGACATTAATTTTTACTCTTTTAATAACTTGACGCCCTTTAAACCTAATTAATTATATTAATAAGATAGCTATTAATCAGAATGATTATTATTTCATAATGCTATCATGCTTACAAACCATAAATTCAAGAATCAAAAACAAAATGCAATCAATAATCTAATAACAATATAATATCTAAATACTACAGTCAAATGTACATAATATAATTATATTAATTATTTTATTAGATGGTATATACTCGTAACTATAGTTACACTTCGCTATTGACAATGAGCAAAAAAAATAGCACACAACGCGTTGTGATCACAGTAAAATATCCACATCGTGAAATTCGTATTATGGCTCATTTACGACCACAACGCGTTCTGGCAATCACAGAATACTAAATAGCAACACGAATATACGATAGGCATAACACGAATTTCGCGACATGGATATTTTACTATGACCACAACGCGTTGTGTGCCATTTTTTACTCTTCTTAATATTGTAAGTAGATATAAACAATATGTCACATCCATGATATTTGATGTTAGTTATCTTTACCATCTTTACCAAATTCTAACTTTGATAAGCTCTTCAATTATCTTTTTGGCCCAGATATTACGATTTATTGAATAAAACAGACATTTGATAAAAAATAAGGACACAGATAAGTTACAGAATCCAAAAGAAAAAAATATATATTTATAGTGTAACAGATAAAGATATTTTATTTATTACCAGACATAATTATGTTACGTGGTTGGTCAAACCTTAAACTCGAGGTCGATATTGATGAAAACTTAAAGTACCATATTTTTGAAACACTTTGCCTAGCCAGTAATTAGATCCGTTGATAGATTTCAAACAAAACTAACAAGTAGATATGTATTTAGTTTTGTGATACAACTTCTTCTATTAATAGTGTTAACTGTAAACTTTCTGTTTTATTATTTAAGAGGTTACTTTTCTTAAGTGCTAGCACAGAATTAAAAAAGGGCGATCACAATATTTAGTAGATATTAAATAACATATAAACATAAATCCTTATTCGCAGCTGCTTGCTCCTGTTTACGACAGATGACACAGCAGTCATGCAGTGACGAATGGCCGATGCCTCTTGACTCGCGATAACGTTCTCGTACTTATCTACTATATTAAGTATTCCATAACATAATTACGTATTTATTAACTACGGCCGACTATCGTATTCTTTATAATTGATTGCAGTTATTATTAACTAAGATACGATAGAAATCTTCTTGTCTTCAATTGTGCATTTTCGTTTAAAAAGCTCATACAAGAGGGAGGGAAAATCGGATAAATTATTTTATGTCGTTAGATATATCACAATTTCAGGCGTATTAATAATAATACTATATAGGTACCATTGCGATAATATACATATATTAAATTTAAAAATTTGTGACTGTGGACTGTACCTAATCGCTAATACTAGATTTTAACTTGTTTCCTTGTTTACAAATTATAATTCTGAAATTATCCTATTTGCCTAATGTTCATACCATTTCAGCATGGAGTTTAATCTGCAGCGTTTTACGCAAATATACATTGAGTTATCATTAATTACACAGATAATTCTCTATAGCTAGCAGATTTAGTTCTTTGCACATATACCTACATTATAATCTCGCCCATCTATAAAGTACTTAAATAAATGAAAATTTTTATTATGCTTAAATTTTGTCTTAATTAGATAGATTAATTACCTACAGATTTTAATGTAAATTCCAAGAGAGGACAAGTTAATTCCTTAAAACATTTTTACTATACATTTTTGTTAAGCTAAATAAAAAGAACAGATTAAATCTTCTATGTGTATTCAACTTTTTAACAAGTTTTGTATGTTCCAATTTCTTAGACCGATAATGTACCTACTTGATGCTTGTAATTGCAAAGAATAAGTACATATTGTGTGAAAATGTTAAATCGGTAAAAAAGAGAAAATGTAGTAGTTTTTAGTATTTTAAATAATAAAATTACAAATGAAATATTATTTACAAAGCATTGCGTCAAGGGAGATAACATAGGCAGCTATTTGCAAAAAAATGGTTTTTTGTCCTTGAATATCTCAAAATGTCGCGAATGTCAGGATATCGAATGCTAAATACCTACTCGTAACTAGAACGGAATAATTTGATTATGATTTTATATAAACTTGTTATAATAACTATATTATCAAATAATATAATTGACGCACGTCGACGAATAAAAAAGAAAAGTGTAAATCAATAACCAACCCTTTTATTATAATTATAATACCTAGATAGAGCGATTCATGCAACAACTGTCATTTACGCGTTACGATGTGCGGTTTGATATTTGCTTTTGAGTGCGTATTTAAAGTTGCCAGCTTCTAACGTCTTACCACTAAAATTGAATAGATAATATTTTATGCAAGTTAAAGAAAGTTCGAACGAACAAATCTATTACTCTCTGAACATTATTTTATGTGAAAAAATGAGATAAAAATAAAAATAAAACAGTTTAATGTTGCACACATAATATGTACAACATATCTGTCTGTGATGCCTGTAATAATAATGTATACATAGAATAATGTAAATATTATTACAATGTATGTGGTGTCTGTGCGCGCGTATATAAATATATATAAATGTGTGGATGATGCCCACAATATCATCGTAAAATAAAAATTATAATTCTCATGTGGTGATGAAAAATATATCTACTGATTTTTTTATAATTACCTTAGTACAGCTGCTTCTTTTATTTTGTGTCGTCCACTCTTAGTTACATATTTATCACGTTCCGAAAAATGGGCTGAACAAATATAAGTTCTACATTTCGGTTTCCATGATATACCATTACAATTCTTTAGAATTTTTACCCACTGCTCAGCAAGTATATTATCTCTAGGAAGTCTTAAAAATGCAGAACACGATATAATAATAATAATACTTTACACAAGGCACGGAAAAATATGTCTCGTCATAATGATGTAAATATAAAAAGTTTATACTTTCGATTAACATATAACGAACATCATTTTTATTAAATCTTCGACAAATAAATATGTAGGTATTTAGGTACCGTATATACTTTAAGTTTACAAAATGTTATTTTTATGCCTAAAACAACCCAATAAAGGGAGAAGTAATGCAATTATGTAAGCAACATAGTCCGAAGAAATGTCTTTTTATAAACATCAAATTATGATTATACTATTAATTTTAAAAACGTATGCATATAGAAATACAATAATAACAAACGGATTGTAATTTTCTTGATTTCATCTTTATATTTGGATTAATTATTGCAAAGTTTTATTGCACACGACGTTATTTTCTATTTTTTCCGGAGCAAAAATAACTTCTATTTGTGACAACCTACTAACAGCGTCTTGCTCTAGCGGCAGATACTGAAATGTTCACATTTTTCATGTTTCTGAGAGTCACGATTGTTTTCATTCATCTATACCTACATTATATAATCAAAGAACCAACCATAATATCGTGATATAGGTATGTTATCTAGACATACCTGAAAATACCGACGTCTAGAGGAGAGATTTCGTTTTTATTAACATTTTTTGTTAGCAAAGTCGATTGATAAGTTGACGTTATCTGTTTGTAAAAAACCTTCATTCCGTATACAGATGTACCTAAAAAATACCTAACATAACACTATAGTTTAATGTTTTATTTTTTTATAAACATTTTACGTGAGTATGGTGCATAATTAGAAGGCGATAATTCCGTTAATATTTTACTCAGAAGCGTGAATTGTACGTTCATTGCGTTCGTTTTTGATATAACCTTCACCTCTGGACGACACGTGGACCTAGTTCATGCGTTGTGACTTTTAATTTTCATATTGAACAAGCCAACTTCGATTTTAACTTTTTTCCGAGACGAGAGAGTTAAAGAAATAATTTAAATATAACGTTATTTTTCACATTTCGGTATAATCTTTATAATACATAATACAGTTAAAGACTTTGGTTTTTTGAGCGAACTAACCTCAAACTCTACCAGCGCTATTGGAACAAAAATCTGTTTAATAATACTTTTAGTAACAGTGTTTACAGACAAATAAAATCACAACGGAAAACTTGTATAGTCTATAACTGTAAACAGTTAGGTATGTATGTGGATTAAATTTAAAAACGACTGACCTTCTTATATCTCAGCCGGTCGTAGGGCAGGCCGAACAATATGTTCTGCCGGACCGTGGCCACGAAGAGCCAGGGCTCCTGGCTGGCGTAGGAAATGCGAGCTCCGCCGAGGTTCACGAAGCCTTGAGACGGCGGCAACTCGCCAAGGATGACTTGTAGGAGGGACGACTGCATAAATCAAATTTGTGGTTTATTTATCAAGTTCTTTTTGTGATTTTATTTTACGTGTACAAATTTTAGGAATGAATTTGTTATAGGTCCTAGAACCAAAATCAAGTCATATTGGCTTAGCTATACTGGGTGTACTACGGAAAAGTCCTACGGAAAAATTGTACTTTGAAAACATCGAATAGTAAATGTATTATTGAAACAGTACATGGTACTGATCGAAAATTAACATCGACCGAATAAGTCACAAATAAAATTACCTTGCCCGATCCAACTAAGCCAGCGACACCAATGAAGTCTCCAGGTTTGGCTGTCAGCGATATGTTCCTCAAAGTATGGACGATAGGGTTGGGTTGCCAGCTAGCGCTCACATTCGACAACACCAGGGCTGTTGGTTTAGATTTGCTTTCCTTCTCTTTCTCCTTTTCGATTCCGTTACTTAAGATATTAAGACTTATCCCGTTCGCCTTTGGTTCTTTGGTTTCTAATTCTTCTAGAGACAAGAACTCCTAAAATGTATGTTAATTAAGTTAAGCGCAATTAGATTAAACACAATTTTGAATATAATAATTACGCTATTACTTATTTTTTCTTTCAATTAATAGTGCTACATTCTATTCAGATAGTGAAAGTGTTAATAATGACCTGGCAAATTCTGAGTTTTATTTTATTTTTACATTATTTGGGTACTTTTAACAAGAACTTATTTTACCTCAAGCCTTCTAATGGAAACTTTAGTTTCAGCTAAGAACGCCAATGCCAAAGGGAAGAAGATGTTGCAAGCCGATTGCATCAAATTATAGTACTGCACGAGAGAAAACGTGATGCCTGCTCGGATGTCTCCTCCTGAAACTACGAATGCGACGACAGCTGCGAATAAGATGAACCGCTCTGTGAAAACCATGAGCGCCGTCGAGAAACCCTTGATATACGACGTTCGTAGGATGAACTTGACTTCCATCCTAAAATAAATGATTACGTATTTATTCCTCTTTGTAATCGCCATTACGATAATATAAATAAAAACATACAAACATTTATTGCAAAACATTTTATATATAAATATAAAAAAAATATTCAACAAAGTATATCCAAATTTCAAGCATTATTAAAATAAATATATAGCAATGTATATGGCACAATTATCACATACACAGTGGCGTAGCGTGGGTTTTTGCCGCCCGGGGCCGACTAAATATTTGCCGCCCCCAGAGAAATAACCGGCAGATGAGGGGGAGGGGGGTGAAAATGTTGTTCATCGATGTTAAATTATGTTATGTTAAATTTCTCAATGATAAACACAGGTCTATTTGAAGTTGGGGGGGGGGGGGTGAATATGGTGGCGGAAAAGGGAATTTTGCTACAATTCACAAAAGACGACGTTGAAGGAATTACTAAGAGTTCATTTACAAATCCTTGTGTATAGACGAGTTGGTCGTTGGACGAGCCCTGGCCACAAGAATGCTAATTGAGTCTAGGTTCAAGCTAACATCAGGGGCACAATGACATCGATATACGACGTATCGATGCCCCGGGCAGGCCGCTTCGAGCGCCGGGCTAGTGGTAGATGGAGATTGTGCAGGATCGCCAGTCCAGCAGTACCCGTAGGAGAAGGCGAGCAACTCCAGAGTAAAAGACGAATCAGGTCGTTCCGAGTGACCCAGCAGGCTTTGCGAGATCTAATCTCGGGCGTCAGCCCTCGGTCTTGGGACGAGCTCCTCGAGGGACTCGACAGTGATCCGCTCTTCCCGGTGATCGGTCTAGTCCCCTGTATCCCTCGTTACTGCCGGTCTCTTGGACCAACGAGTTGAGGTTTACGGAGGGTTGGCGATAAGCCTGGATATCGTCAACGCCTTTAGCGCTTTGCCCTAGAAGGTCATCAGAGAGGCCCTGGTGTATCATGTGTGTCCCTGCAGGCGATCGTCGGTAGCTACTTGCGCGACAAGTACACGCCAATGTACTTGCTACTGACGCGCGTGCGTGTAAGTGCATCGTCCTAGCCCACGTAAAGTGTAATGCGGAGTCCCCTAAGATCGCTCCTATGGAATCTCGCGTACAACGCGGTTCTGCGTGTCGGACTCCCCGTTGGTGTCAGTGTCATCTGCTACGCGGACGACACACTGGTGCTGGCGTGCGGGTTGAGTTTCAAGATGACCAAACGGCTCGCCGAGCTCGGAGTCGAAATCGTCGTCGCAAAAATCTGCAAATTGGGAGCGCCACATAAGACGGAGGCGCTATGGTTCCACAAGTTTCCGGTGGGCCGAGAACCGCCCTGCTCGCAGATCGTCCGCGTAGGTGACTCAAACGTCCAGTCCCTCTACGGCGCGCCCATTTGGACACACCCACTGACACGAACCCGCCACTACAAGACTAAGATCCTTAGTCTGCAGCGGGGAGTGGCCATCCGCACGGTGCGGGGATATTATACGATATCCTTCGAGACGGTGACTCTTCTGGCGTGCTTTCTGCCGTTAGACATCGTGACGGACGTTGCCAAAGAGGGATGCGAGGGAGGGGACTCGCGCCCTTCGTCAAGGCGGCGGAAGTGCTTCCGACCCTGTCAGTGCCTCAGGTCGCAGGCACTGCCCAGCACACGCTACAGGCGTGTTCTGCGTGGATCGTGGAGAGGTAGGTCTTGGTCCAGAAAATCGGCAGAAATTCCCGGCCTCCCACACCGATTCCCTGAGATTTCGCCCAATTTTCTGTAGTCAACTTCTGTGAGACAGTCATGGTCTAGAAAGAGACTACTGGGCGGGCTCGGGAGAGAGTCGATCCCGCCTGGCAGAAACGACTTGCTGGTCGTCTTCCCGGCCTCCAAGCCCCATTGCTCGGGGCGGAATAAGTAGGTCATTCCCTCCAGCCGTGGATGCGTAGGATGGGAGTCTTACGCATCCGTTACGCATACTGCCGAGAGGAGGACGGTAGTCCGGCTATGGCCTTTGACTGCTGGTGTACGCACCAGCGAGGGATGTAGTTATGGCGAATCCGTTCTTCGTCCTCTTGAGACATGCTTCGCCAGCCACGAGCGGAGTAACGCACGGGAGGGGCAGCGGATGTACTGCAAAAGTCCGCAGTCTCTTCGTTTCCATGTTGATGGCGGCCATCGCAGGGGGTTTTAGTGAGTACAATCTCCCATAACCCGACATGCCCCCCAGGAGTCGGGTCAGATCATGTGACAGTCTCACAGAAGAAGACCACACCGATTCTTTGCGTAGCATCGCCGATACGACTGCACGCAGGAAGAAATTTTGCGCGATTACCACCAGGACACGCCTCCAGAGTGTTTTGGGCAGTATCTTGGTCTGCCCTACAGTGGTGAAAAATCGCCTTGCAACCGATCTTACACAGGTACTCTCCAAAATAACATTGACCGATCAGTATCTGTGTAAGTCGGAAGGTGGATCATCGCTTCCTTCTCATTGTTCTCATCCAGGCCTAAAAAAAGCTGGACCGCTCTCACGATGCACTTATGCGCGTACCATGCTGTAAGATTCGCTTCCTTCCCTGCACCTGCCACCTGAACCAAGCGTTCAGGCTGGCCCTAGCAGGTTAGAACGCACTTCCGCCGCTTTGACGAAGAACGCAAATTCGGTCGCATACACTCGAGTCCTTCTTCGTGAAGATGTCCAAGGGCGGCAAGTATGCTAAGAGGACCACCGCCACAAAAAAGATCGTCCATAAAGTTCGTCATTTGTCACAAACCTTAATAACCTGACCGAAAAAAGTTATGAGGAAACATTTTTGACTGCATTGCTCAAAAAAAAAGGTTCAAAGAACGGCCTGAAAGAACTTTGTGCGGAAATTCCTAAAAATACAATTGCCAGTTCTTACTTATTGTAAGTATGTATATTTTAAGGAGCGCCAAAATTTTAAAAGATATCAGTTTGTTCATAAAAGTTTAAAGTATTACTACGGCGGCGCCTTAAATCTTGCGCTATGTATATGACTTTGAACGCGATGAGTGGGGTACACCTGAACGTGGCACTCCTTGTATACCCGGTCGTGGCGGCCCTGGACGGCGTAAGTAGCAAACATATGCAGTAGCAAAGGAAGCATACGGATAGAGCATGTCAAGTTTGGATTAATCTTTCATTAATTTTTAATTAAACTGTTTTATAATTTTTTATTTAATAATTCATTTTTTTGCCTTGCGGCTCTTTTTGCTGCCCGGGACCATGGCCCCCCCGGTACCCCCCAAGTTACGCCACTGCACATACATTTATGAACTAAACAAACAAAACATGATTCTATATTAGGATACCATTACTCCGTAAACTTACTTCCGCAGTTTGTCGACCAGTTTCTCGAACGGTTTTTCCCATGCGTACATCTTTATAACCTGCACG
>DVXP01002275.1:0-13037 GCA_018235645.1 Junonia grisea | reverse complement strand
TACTCATGCCGAATTCCAGCTTTCTAGTATTAAGGACCTCGGAGCAAAGCCGCGGACAGATAGACAGACAGACAGACAGACAGACGGACATGGCGAAACTTGTCCGGTTCCGTTTTCACTACAGAACCCTAAAAAGGGACCAAATTTCCCTATTTAACAAAAAAGTTAATTTAGTAATAAATGAAAACAGGTTCTAAAATAATTAAACGGTTGAACTGATTTAGATGAAAGTTGTAATATTAATGTATTAATACCTTGAATTAGGATATAATTTCGAGGTTATTTTTTATTTAGAAACATTTGAAGTTCCGCCGGGAATCATAATCCTCATAGGTGAGGATAAAGTCGTAGGCGCCAGCTAGATTAATTATAAAATTAAATTAACATTAATTAATTTTAAACGGCTTACAATACACGAGGATAAAAGTTAAAAACGTGAGCAGGTAGTACAAGATTTCATAGTAAAAAATCATAAGTCATAGCTTATGGTAATGAGGTAGGCAGTGTCGAGACAGGATGTCGAGGTGACGGGGCAAGTATGGTGTTTTTATGGCCTGTATACCCCACTGATTGGTTTAGTGTTTAAATAGTTACAAAAAGTTGTAAACGTTCCGTGATTAAGATTAGGACGCAATGATTATATTTCCGTTTGATGGAAAATTTAGTTTTGTGAATTATTTTTGTGGTTTATTGTTACGGTTATTTAGATAGAGTGATTATTTTACATATTTGCAATGTCCTGTGTATTTTTGTTTCGTAAGCTATTCTTATCGTGGTTTCTGTTTTGGATGTCTGAACTCTGAACGCAATGAGTTAAAAAACTATTGAGCCGACTATCATACAGTTGAAAGCATATTTGCTTTAAAAAACTGAATCATTTATAAGGAAAGTTCAAGAGTAATTGAATCAAGCTTTACTACCGCGCGCTATATAAACGGCCACTGGTGTTACGTATAGTGTTAATATCTGCCTCATTATTTTTCATAAAAATTGTAAATGTTTATAAATAAATAAACTATAACTCGATCATACAACATTATCATGTGTTAACCCGCAAGTGCCGGACCACGTCGCCGACACGTGCGCTATCGATGGTGTCTTTTTAACCCACATGCATATCAACCAAAACAATTCATTAACGACCTATTGTGCGGAACGTAATACGTGTTTCCAAAACATAGGAAAATAAAAGATCCCTTGATAAGAACGCGATAACGCTAAAATGCACTCTGATATACGAATGTTTAATTTTTATATTTCCGATATGGTATGAGTATTTGGAAATCATATTATGTTCATGTGAGATTTTTTAATAAATAAAAATTAGATGTGTATATAATGAAAAGTCTGCCAATATTTTATAAGTATCTATGATGTAAGTACATATTATCCTCCAGAATATGGTATAGCCAAGAATGTATGGAATAATAAAATATGAATTATAAAATTCAGGAGCGGATTCAGGAAGCCGAAAGTCTAAATCCACCACCGGTCAAGCTACCAAATCATTGAAAATACGACTCTGTTGAAACTCTACCGTGTGCATTTTTTTATCATATTCTATTTGAAAGAGGAGCTTTATTTTCAGCATTATGGTTTTGAGAGATAACTAAGTTAATAGTGGAAAAGTAATGTTTATAAAGGTTTTACTGCTGTTGAAAAATTGCTTCACAGAGTTGTCGCAAAGATGAAAACATTAACTCAACCTTAATATTTTTATTACACATTAAAATAACGAAAATCATTCAACATACATAATTAGCGGTTCGATACTTTCGGATTGTTAAAAGTCCGTCCATTGTCCGGCTATGCAAAGCTTGGCGGTAATAAATGTACGGCGCTATCTTCAAAGGGGCATCGGTCTTTGCGCGCGCCGCGGCTGTCGCGTGCGCATGCGTTGTAGGACGGTGCTGTAGTGGGAGACATGATATTGTTAGCTATTACTGTAAAATCTTGGAGGTAGCTAGATAGGGTTAGGTAATCGGCCTGTAGTAGATAATATACTCTGTAGTCTTATACGCCGTACGAAACACAGCGTTACTTTTATCTCTTATTTACTTCTCCAATAGTTCACCAATATGTTAAGATACAGTGCGCATGCGCAGTGAGACGGTGCTGTAGTGGTATATATGATATTGTTAGCTATTACTGTGGCAGCTTAGGGTTAGACCTCTGATTATAGTTTATGCTAGTAAGCGGGCTAGATAGATCGGGCCAGGTAATCGGAGTGTAGAAGGTAATATGGCTGTGTGTCCTACTGTATATAAGAGAGCTGGAGTCGACTTCTTTTCCCTTATTCACTACTCCAATAGTTCACCATTGCAAGACGATGCTGTAGTGGGAGACATGCGGAGGATATTGATAGCTATTGCGTTGGTAGCTTAGAGTTAGACTCCTGACTGTAGCTGGTAAACGAGCTAGGTGTAGGGTCTTCACTATGCCTGGTAGATGGGTTGGTTCCATTCGGTAAGGAATTGTCGTGAAGAAGTTACTATAACTATGTTTCGTACGTTAAAGGAGAATTAGAAGCTCTATTTGCTTACTACTCCTTTCTTCATTTTATACCGTTTTTAAGTAAGTACTGAATTATTAGTTTAGTATTCTTGTATTCCTCCAAGTGTTCACGTGTAACTCATAAACATCAGGCAACATTTAAGGGTTTTTAATGATGGTTGTGATAGTAAGTCAGCAGTCGCTATAAAGCGTCGAATATAACTTTAATGTTGTTTAAGGAAACAATACGTAGAGGTATCATAGGATGTGATTTGAAATTGTAAATTCAGAGACAATTTCGTTTTTTTTTTCATTATGATTCAGTCTGTTATCCAAGAAAAGCAAAACTTTAACCATAATATATTTTTACTGCAATCCCGTCTTATACATCGACCACTTGACTATTTATTGATTCGCTGGCATGTCTGCCCGACGCCATTTTGGATCATTATTTCAATTTTACAGCTCTCTACGTACACTTTAAATGTCAACCAGCAATTAAATATGTAGATTCCGATTTAAACATAAAATAAATGAATTTATAAGATAATTCATTTGAATTAATTTTTAATATAGGCAGTAGCGGATTTACCCATAGGTCCGTGAGGCCCGGGCCTAGGGCGCCACATTTTTAGGAGCGCCAAAATTTGCTTTTCTGGGGCGGCAAAGTTGCAAACGAGGCGGACGCCCTCTTTTTTTAGCAAAAATAGTATAGTAATAGTATAGTATAGTGTATAATATTTAAGAAAGGGAACAGGGAGTGTCAATTTTTTCTAAGATAGGGAACGGAGGGTATTTTTTTAAGTGAAGCTGTATACATATGTCACATAGAGGATGACTAACCTAGGGGCGCCGGCGCCGTACGAATTAGGGTCTAGGGCGGCATTTGTGTTAAATCCGCCACTGAATAAGTGAAAAAGGTATGATTTTCTTTGTTAAAATTGAGGTTATTTTCATCAATGTTACGTGTTTCTTAAATAGAAATAACAATTTATATTATATTTAGGCGTTTTAGTTGTTAGTTTTTTGAAAATATGTGTTATATAGATCGACTCTATTGCAAAAGCAACCAACTACAAGCAATATTATGAGTCAGTAGTAATTATAAAATTATTGCACACATTTTCATTTCCTAAGAATTTTAATAAAAACAAATGAAATTGAATAATTTGTGCCTTTTCGAAATGTAAATCTGTGTTGGCTAAAGTATGAATATCTATATTTCACGACTGAACTTAGGTATAGTTTTAATATTTAATTATAAAAATGTTGCCGTATATGTTATATCATAATTAGTAAATAAATGCCCGACAAAATATCATAAATTTACGATAATTCGATTTTAATAAATCTTTATTGACTTAATATGTTTGTATATAAAGCCATTAGTCTCAATTTAAATATTTCTATGGGACATAATTCTCAAATTCCTATAAACTTGAATGTTGTCGTTTCATATATTTCTCATTATAATTATAGTCATACATTCAGACAATTTTCGTCCTTATCGCTATATGTTTACGTGAGTCGTATTGAAATCATAAACAATTCAGAGTTATTTATGAATGGGACGGGCTATGAAACGTACTTCAGTACAAAAGGTTTATTAAAATTATTCTATTATAAGCTCTATCACATTAAAAATAAGAGTAATTATTGTCTAAATGCTTTGCAGTGGGAATCGTAAGTAATTTTAATACTTTCAGAATGCTTTATGAAGGAATCAATAATTGATTATTTAATTTTGAAGTATACTTATATGATTTAAAGGATGATTCAATGAAAGATTGATCTTTTTATTCTTTGAGAAACTTTCATCCAATAGTATATAGAAATATAGTAGAAAATAACTTAAATTCTAGTAAAAAACGACTGTCTTGTAGGTATTTGGTTAAATTTAAAATATAATAAATAGTAATCCCTTTTAAAGTGCTCATTAGATAAATACATATACTTGTATGTTTCGAGGCGTTGTAATTTTATTATCTTAACAGTTAGCAATAGATAGATTGCAGGGCTGGAGAAATACCTTATATCCTAGAAGTGTCATGAGTTTCATTGACCTAGTATCTCTTTACAACAGTTGTAATATATACTAACTCTTTAATTGTCATTTTTAATTATCATCAAGCAGGAGAAGAGGACCAGCAGTACCCACAGTGTATGCAAAATTAAGTATTGTAAAACTCATACTAGCGAACTAGCGGATATTGCAAAACAACACTTTAAAGTCATTAAAAAAATTAATTACCAATATACGGACATGATTACGCAGTAATATTGTGTTTAGATCATAATCTCAGTAATAAATATTGGCGTACATTCGGCTGGCACGATTAGCAAAGTTGAGCGGTGTTGACAAGCCGCCCACGACACAGCTTTTATTGCTCGTTATGAAACAGTGGAAACGAAATGATTTTAACAAGCTTTTAAATGAGTAACGTAAAACAGCCTGTACATATCCCACTGTTGGGCATAGGCCTCTTCTCCTATTAGGGAGAAGGTATGGAGCTTAATCCGCTACCCTGCTCCACTGCGGATTGGTGGATATACTTATATATGTGTCAGAATTCCGGCACATTTCCAAAACGCAGGTTCGGCTCTTTAAATGAGTGTTTTGTGCTAATTATTAGGTAATTTCTATGAGTTTAACTTTCTTCTTTAACTCTAGCAGAACTTGCGGCTTAAACCCACATGTCTTTTAAATAAAATTTTATAAATAGGGTTCTTGTAATGGTAGATAATATTCATGTGCAATTAACTAATGATGAGCTTTTATTTTGACATTATAAAAAGATAGTTCGACTTAATTTATTTGTGTATAGATCTTCTTTGATATAATTTTTAACGTTCATGTACCTATGTGAATGAGTCTTTTTAGATAGGTAAGTTTTGTCACCAAAAGTATTATAATAACTGTTTCAATAAATATAAGAAAATAAATATAAATAAAGTTAAGAAAACAGTTGAAGCTTATTTTTAATTATGGTATGCTACCTATGCAATACCTAGGTAGAGCATTAAAAGATGATACGTACAAATTAAACCCTCACACTAATTTATTATAAGATGCAAAAAAAGATAATGTCAAACCCCTACACTTAAATTCCCACACGAACAAATAAGTATTCATTTCCTTTTATTATTTTCAATAACAAATTCGACTTTAAAAGGTTCGTTCAACTTGGGCGTTAACTACCGAAATAAGGGTACGAATTCCCGAGCCCATATTGCACAAATTACGATTTACAAACTCGAAAACATTATTTTTGCATATATCCTGTTTTGGCGGACCTTCAATACATCAATACCGGCGCGCGCAGGGCGGGAATCGGGCCGATAATTACAGCGCATGCGCCGCGGGCCGGCGTATACCACGCCATACAGATTATTTAGTAATTTTAATATTATTTCGACTTATACCTTTTCTGTTTGGACTTAGTAACGCTTTTTGCGCACTCTCTACGTTTCGCGAGGAACGTTCGCGGCACACTTCAGGGTATAATGATGATTAATATGTTTTGTTACTGTGTAACTAATAATTACGTGCGATTTGAATTATGTTCGTATTAAGAAATTTAGTAACGTTTTGTGAATTGATTTTAGATTTTATTGTTGTTTTATTACTTACTTATGTTCTTGCCTGTGGCGTGGCTGATAATCTTGTATCGGTACTGTAGCGTAAAATTCTTTAATGCTGTATGTAATTAATATGTGTTTTTACATTGCAAAAGTTTTAGCAATATTGAAAGATTTTTATCATAAAAACTTTGATAGATCTAGTCTGTAAATTCATGATTACTTCTTTGACGCTAATATCTTAATAGCTCATTTTAAATGTCTGGTTTAATTGTATTGTTCAAATAAAGTTGGTAAAATGTAAGAAAATTATTATTTTAGTAAAATAAAACTATTCTAATTTTACAAATTTTTAGGGGTTGTGGGTTATAAATAAATGCAAATATATTAAGAATATAATTTTTATTGCTTCTTATAAATTTTCTTACAAAAAAGGAAGATCGTAGTTTCGCAGTGCGAGTGTCTTTAATTAAATCTAAGAACATCTTAAACTAAATAATATTTCAACTAAGATTTAGTACAAATTATATTAAAAACTATGAGATATTTTATATGCTGTTACAATTTATACAGATAATGTTATAATAACTAAAAATAATCGAAGAGTTTCTATATCTACAGCCTTACTGGAAGAACTAAGTTGTTTGATTCGACAATTTTTCTTTCGTTTCTAAAAATATACAAAAATAGTATACAAATAAATAATCTTTTACATAGGAAACGATCACCTCTGGTAGGGTAAAGGTGGTTTAAGTACTGTTTTAGCACCAAGTTCATAAAATTCCAACCTTATATTTACATAGACATAAAATTTTTGTAGTAAAAATAATACCGGTAAATTCTACCAACTTGAAATGTTTTGATTTGAATTAGAATTTGCGGGTGTACGTCAAAATAATTGAGTGATGGATACTTAATTTTTTGTTGACATTGGCGAAATATCATGTGCCAAATCGGCACAACTAAAAGCCAAGAATTGAAGAATTGAATTGAATTGAATTTTTTGTTCCGCGCAGCGTAAAGCGTATAGTTCGGATAATTCAAGTTACGTGGATCATATTTGACCCTTGACCATTTAGATGGATTTCATTCCTGAATAAAATACAATATTGGGTAGAACTAATAATATAATTAAAATTTTCTCTAACAAGCCGTCAACTAATCCACTCGATGTTCCATAAAGATTGACCAAAATTAATACACTTTGAGAGTATTTTCAAGCGCACTTTAAGCATTGCGATAATGCCTATGTAAATGTAAGGTTAGTATCAATAGTTGATTATTAACAAAACCAATTACAATATCAATACTTTGTGACAATTTTGTTCTAAAAACATGATTTTGAAGCTCGATATTCCAAAATAGTTATTAATATTCGAATAAAAATGTATCTAAAAATACTAAGCAGTTCGGAGACATGTATTTACAGTACCTTGAATACAGGTTTTTCTTACAAAAATACCAATTTTTTCACAATACAATCACATCAAAATAGACTAACAAAACAGCCATATAACAAGAATTCAAAGCGTCCAGTTAAAATTTAATAACAGCATTAATTTACTTTTAATCAAATCAATAACATTGTATCTAAACATTGGACGAAGTTTACTTTCAATAATAACAAAGCTTATATATTTATAACGATAATACATCACCGATCTCAAAAAATAACTCTTTGGGCTACTTTAAAAGAGTTCGTAAGTTTCTAGATATTTCTTATAGTCAATTGCTGTAGCAGGTTTGTCTGACGCCTGCGAGGATGACGCTGAACTCGTCATCTGGTCTGACGTCAGTGCCGGGAGGGGCCGGAGTGTAGGGGCCTGCTGGAGGCGCTCCTGAGATCACAGAAGCGTAAGGAGATGGGTACATCCTCTCTGAACAATATTCAGGACCAGGAGCTTGCTCACCGCAATAAGGTGGCCTGTATTGCTGCTGCTGCTGCTGTTGCTCATATCTATATTGCTCCATGGCCCCTTCTGTGCCATAGTCCAAATATTTGTCAAATTCCCGTGCGTCCACATCAGACTCCGGAGATCCTGTTCGCATCTCTGACCGAGGATTCATCATATTTTCTTCCGTTTCTTGCGGCTGGTTCGGTGGTTCCTCTGCGAAGTAAGTCCCTCCTGCATTGTATTCCTCATACTCTGTTTTGGGTTGTTCAGGGTAGTGGGATACATAGGAATCCTCGGTTTTATACATCTGGTCGTATTGCTCGTACGGGTGATATTGAATGCTATACTCTGTAGTTAACGGGCCACTTGGAGCAGACGAAACTCTTGGCGCAGTCGATCCCAAAGCCTGTTGATCTTGAGACGTCGCTACAGGCGGGAAAAATGTACCCGTCACCAATGGAGGTTGTTCGGCTAAAGTCCTCTGAGTGCACATTACGTACATGCCATTAGCCATACCCATAGCAGCGACAGGAGCTGGGGAAAACGACCCAGGAGTCCGATAGGACTTGTAAGAGTACGAGTCCGACATAGACGACGCGTTAATCGCTCTTCGCCTTTCCTCATACTGGTAATTTTCCTTCTCATTTTCTACTGGCGAAGCATCTGGGGTAGGCAACGGAGCTTCAGCTGGCGCGCTCCGTCTCCCTTGTGGTTCAGGCGATCTGGCGGGGGACGATTCAGGAGTTTGAACATGACCGTTGAATTGGTTTGATTGGAATGAGTCTGAAGCGAGGGGTGATGTTCTGTACGGGGAGAAACCAGCTCCCGGGTTGTGAGAGAAGCGTGTATCGGGGGAGTCGGTGGCGGTGGCATAAGGTGATCCTAGAGTAGCAGACGCGGATGGAGGTGCGCTGGAAGGCGTGGCGGGCTGGTTCGGCCTCGCCTTGTTCTGTTTTCGTCGACGTGGCCGGTACTTGTAGTTCGGGTGCTCCGTCATGTGGATGACGCGCAGTCTCTCGGCTTCCTCCACGAATGGTCGTCGATCTTGCGGTGTGAGTGAACGCCATTTTTTACCTGAAAACAGAAAGATACATTAAATTGACCGTTTAATTATATTTAAGGACTTTTGGTAATTAGGTATCGCTAAGTGGAAGCATAAATAACTTGCTTCTTAAGCATAATATTTTGATAAATGCTACTCTGAATATTTGGTGAGAACGGTACATAATTTTCAAGATAGATCGTTTCCGTCGTGAATATAAAAATTCTCAGCTATCATCACTAATAACGCTGGACAGTGTCGAGATAACATTCCTGAACGTAACATTAGTGGAATTTTATGAATGCAAAATAGACAGCAGCTGTCACAAAGTCAGGCTAAATAATCACGATAGTGTTTATCAAATAACTATAAAACACCTACCGTGAGTGTCTCATAAATAACCTTACACTTGGTTACGAGCAGTGCGGATAATTTTAAAGAAATTTAAACTCTATTTTGTGGTAAATAAAGTATTTTTCTGTTTGTTGTGAAAAGTATGAAGTTAGCGGAGGCATTATCGGGACCTTTAACAATCTTTAAGGATATTTATCAATGAGACGCGACTGGCTACTGGCGTACAGCTTTAGTGAGGCGCCGTGTCGATAAATAACTATAAATTATTTTAATTGTTGATTAATTTTCTTATTTGTTTAATTATTGTAATTTATATTGAGCGTGTTGAAATAATAATTTATTTAGTGTTGAATTATTATAGTACGTTTAGAATAGCTTGTAATAAAGTAATATGTTATTGAAATGTGAGTAATGTCAATGAATGTACGTATCTTGTAAAAGTTTTAGTTGAAAAATAAAATTAATATTACTAAAATAATAACCATATGAACATCTTTCAAAGTTGGTCTCAAATTAATGACATTGCGTACTTATGCGGTAAATTTTTTACTTTATTAAATTTTTTATTTTTTAATTACGTATATATTTTTATCACATTATATTTTAGAATTTATGAACCGAAAAGACTTAGATAGTTATCTTATTATTAAATTTATAAAAACGTTAAATTAAACCCAAGAAACTTATTATTGTAAAAACTTTATTATAATATTTTATACTGATTAAATAAATATATATGAAATATAAATAAAAAACTCTACCATGTTTTTATTTATGTGTGGATCTGTATATTATTTACTCAAAAGGGTAACTTAACAAAAGTAATTGACGTTTTAAACTTAAAGAGGAAGAAAAAAAAGTTAAACCAGGTAAGTTAAGGCTGAGTTGAACCCGGTTGACTGATGTCAAATGTCAAGTTGACAAATGAGTAAGGGCTTCCTTAGTTCGATCCATTAGTGTTGGCGGATTATCGATGTTTTACTTTGTCGATAATTGTTAAATAAAAAAATATTACTGAAATAAATGTACTTTTTCTTGTTATTATTATTGGCCAAGGAATAAGACATTAGACAAACAAGTTAATGTAATCATCTGTTACTGAACTAGTACCAGCGTTTCAGAGAAGATCTCGTCAAATTATTATAGTGTTGATAATATATAGCAAGGTAAATAAATCAAATTAATCATTATCATTGAGATTAGCTATATTTTTTAACAATTTACATGAAGTAAATTGTTTGTCGTAATTAATTTATACTTTTTACTGTATGTTTGTGGTCTGAATTGTAGGTGTAATTTTTTATACCTCGTAATCATTGGCCGTAATGAAAACCTTGTTTTAATTATCTTATAATTATATTTATTCTTATAACACTTAAAATATAAAATACAAAATTCATAAAACAACATAAATACGTTGTTACGGATTTAACTTAAATTAACTGTAAGACAATAATTTAAAAAAAAATGTATGTGCCGGGAGAAATTTTGTCACAAGTACGTCTGCCAATTCGCAGAGGATCATCGTGGTGGATTAAGCTCCTTAGCCGTCTTGTCGTCGTCAGCTTTACAGGCTGTTACATCATTTTTTAGTAAAAAAAAAATTAAAACGATGTAACAGCCTGTAAACATTGCTAATATCAGAATTTCACCTCCTTGGTTATTTGAAGTCGGTTAGGAAAGTTGTCGGAACATTTCACTGGATATAATCTTTATTTTCCATACGTAATATAAATAAATAATTCGTCTCTGTGTACCGGACCACCGGTAGCGAAGAAACCTAATACCCCTTATCAATATTATAGAGTGTCGCCGATAACGACGCGTGCGCACACGCTTTCATAAAGAAAAATAGTATGGCCTTTTTAGGAGTATAATTTGTATTGTCATATGTGTAATTAATTATTATGTGTGTTTATGTGTGTGTATTTCATTTTAACACTATTTTTGTATTTTAATAAATTAGCTGCCATAGCTTTTTCTATAATACTAATGGATTTTAATTGTTGATTATCTATTAGCGTGGTGGTCTACTCTCTAAATTTGTTTTGTTAAAAAGAGTATTATTTTATTATCAGTATTTTCGTTTATTAATTAATTATTATAATGATAAATAGGTTTTATGGTTTTATTAATTTTTTTTTCAATCAAATTGAATAATCTGTCTTATTTACGGAATTAAATTTTACAAAAAGTTTTATTAATTTAACAAAATTTTTAGTTGTATTGTGTAAACTAATACATAATGAATAGACACATTATAAGCTACTGTTAACAAAAAATGTTCAGAATTACAACATTCAACAAAAATTACAAGACAAATGACCAGCCAAGATCTCCCGAGATATTGCAATTCAATCACATCGATATCCAACTGATTTTCAAGAAAAACTCTTTACAAATGTATTTCGTCGAAAACCACAAAAAATGTTTAAGGTATTATCATAATAAATGACGTCATTAAATTAAGGGTGGTTCGAAATCAGGTGGGTTTCGTTAAATGACTCAAATCCGTCAAAGTGACAGGTTGTCAATTTTTTTTTCAATTTAGTGGTATTATGAAATAGATCTGTGTGCCTTACCTGATTTTGTTATCTATGGTAGTATGATATTTATCTGTTGCACAGCATTGAAATTGATTAAAGGAATTTATTATGCGTGTAATGTGTTAAATTTAAATAAAGTAAAATACATATGTATTTAAAAAAAATTCTAATAATTTATAATTGTTAATTATTATAATCAATTAACAAAATAATTACACTAATATATTTACAAGACTTTACAGCAGGAGGAATATTTCTACCCAATTTAAAGTCTCTAAGTGTTCCAATGATGATTTCGCACACCCATTAAAGGGAGCTAAATCATTATTCAAAAGTCATCTAATTCCTGGAATCGATATGAGCTCTATAGTTTTAAGACACATTTTCCAGTTTCAGAATTTTTGACACCCTTTAGATCTGGAGATTTGATGATCATGGTAAAACTCTGTTATCTATATAAATATATAGAAGATTCCATTTATTAATCTAATTAAAAACCTTAACTCTATAACTTAATATAAACTATCTGATAATCCATAATAACGAAACAGAAGCAATATGGCTGTACAAATACACTAATGATAATCTTAATGATTCCGATCAATCAGCCGTGTTATGACGCGCGGTGGTCCGGCGCTATCATTAATTAAACTGTATCATTAAAAAGTTTAATGATACTTGATAGCAAAGTTGAAAAAAGTCTTAGATCTTTTGGAATATTTGAGATAATTTTGTGAAATGTCTGATTTTTAGCAATTTGTTAAATTATTGTTGGTTATAATTTGTACATAGTGGTACATAGGTACTTCAATCGTCTTTAATATAGGGGAACTCATTATTTCGTTGGTTTCGTAGAGTTTTTATCAAAATTTGTTTAATTGTTTAGTTTTACAATCAAAATAAATTTCTATTTTTGGTGAAAATAAATAATTGTTATAATGACTTGCACGATGCGTCCCACGAATCACACACAGGTGTTAATCAAGGCTATAATTTCTCTTTCGAAATGTATCTAGATAGTGAACCTGTATTGCGCGAAATAGTGAACTGACAAATGCATCTATAACTGATTACACAAGGAAATCAAATGCGCAAAAACATTTTCCTTTTAACGTAACGTTAAAATCG
>DVXP01002274.1:0-13037 GCA_018235645.1 Junonia grisea | reverse complement strand
ACTGGTTTGAAGTGTTTCTGAATAGGAAAAATATACGTAGTTTCAATTAGTACCCATGGTCCGCATTGACCCTGTATGTACATTTGTGTGTAAAAATAATGCAAATCATTTATAAACAGCGTTTTCATTTCACAATCAATTAGTATTACATCTAAATATTGAGTGGATTTATACGAGCACATCTGAAGCATTTAGATTTTGTGTCAATTCAACGTAAAACGCTAAAAATATAAAATAGTGTTAAAAATTAGAAAAAATAGAAATATAAAAATACAAACGAAACACATTTATCAATTATAATTTATAAAAAAATGTAAATATCCTGTATTATTTAAAAAAAAAAAACAGATTCTGAACTAATGTTTTTATTTTATATTAAAACATAATGTAGCGAATAAAATTCTCTATCTGTCAATTATTTTCGATTTATGGATAACAAATATAGGAATATAAACGATTTTATTTATAAAATGTATAGACGCGGTGGTATTGGAGTTTTTTCTATGTATAGATTTATTTCTATTCATTCTCCATTCTCGTTACACCGGGTGACAACGAGTCTCTCGTTTTTTTACCCATAATAGGTATCACAGCTTTTTGCTCGCGTTATAAACAATTTACTTTTTGTTCACGTTTTGCAAATATCGTTTCTAATTAACCGTATCGATATTCTTTTGCATATTAATGAGTTTACAAGAAGGATTACGAATTATTTCACACGAGTATCATGAATTAATAATGTACCAATTATTTTTTTTAATGTTTTGTACATTTATTGTAATTCATAAGATAAGATTGTTTATGTTTGTTAAAAAAACACTACGAAGAATACAGTTAAGTATGTTATGCCCATTTTGAATAAAATGTTTCTGATAAGAAATTCACTTTAAATTCATACTGATAACTTAAATCAGTTCAATGTGTCACAGTCACAAAAAAAAATGTAATACTTGTCATGATTCTAAAAATATATTTTATTTGTTAAAAAAATAATTCACACTTGAAATATTACTATGTCACGTAACAAAATCACGTTTACGACAAAACATATCCTTTTCTAAACTCCATCCAAAACCATTGAACACAAGGAAGTAAGAACAGGACAAGAGCTCTATTGTACAAACTAACTTTATACAATTAAGTTCTATACAATACGTTGAGAAAAAAAAACTCGAATACATTACGAGAATATGTAACAAAGGTTGTCGAGTGAAACCTTAAGTAAGCCATTATTATAATAAGTACTTGAGTTGTATACTGTATAGTCATGTTAACAAGACAAACAAGATCAACTCACTTGACCGCGTTTTCCACTGAGACTAAAATTAAAACAATTTGACCCTTATTGTTATTACCATAAGGTCCATAACTGACAATGAGATATCGAAACTTCTAAATTATCAATATATGTTAAAATATGTACGATTTTGTATTAGCTTCGATTGATTTAGGCTTGCCTGAAATATGTGGTAGTATTTATTTTCTATTATAGTAGTGTCAGTAAGTTAATTTAATAATATGTCGTTAGTATTGACTATATTTAGTGTTGAAAGGAATATAAATATTTAAAATACGAACAAAAATAATTTTACAATTTGTAATTTAAATATAGAAGAAATATTTAAATAATTTTGTTTTTATAACATCGTTCATAATTTAATGTTTCAAATTCTGCCTTTTTCAACTTTGCGTTATTTAAATATGTAAGAATTATTTAAATGATTCTGTTTTTATAACACGGTTCAATTATTCGTTTATAAATAAATATGTTCCTATTTCTGCCTTTATTTTATCTTGCGTTAGTCATATTTTAATATAAAAAATCAAAACGGTCACAGTTTAAAGTTATCAATGACACTGCACGCATGTAATTAAAACATTTGCGTCCAAAGATTTACGATATCACATCGCCCATAAAATATTTTTATCTTTATTACCCTTAGAGGTTATTTCAAAGAGTTTTCAGTCGTAAAATAAGAATAAACGTTTTTTGGTTGTAAAATTATCCGCATTTTATCTTCTTTTCTTAGCGATACGCGGCTCGAACACATGTCCAGCTGTCTGGTCCTTTTAAAGGCATGTCTATACACGCGATGTAACGTGCATGAGTGCACTCGCCTCATCTTGATGATACTTTATTACCTATACGTATCTTTAAGCCAATCAGTTACATTATTCACGTCGCGTATGACGCGCTACTTCAATAATAAATTGTAATAAATGTCGCATGTTTATTGCAGAATTTTCCACCGCACTCGACTCTTGTCATGAAACTTTCAAACAATTTTTTTATTCAATTAATTACCGTCACTTCTATTTTTTTCTAAACCCTTCAACTTTAGTGGCACTTTGTTTTAATAATAAATACATCGTTTTTAAATTCTAATTTATTCAGCCAAATAAAATAATAAACACCAACCGACTCAACAAAAAGTTAAGACGTTAAAGACGTTAAACAATTCTTTATATCGAATTAACAAGAAAATTCTTGTGTAAATATACTTCATTGTTTTATTTTGTCATAATAGCCCCGAGACCTCGAGTAATTTATCAATCTTGTTCCGTTCTGCCGATAAAAAACGCAAAACCAATCGGGACCGAGATCTCGCTTCCAATGCCAACTTGTACTGAACGAGTTGTGAAGCATGCACTCGGTATTTTCATTAAAGAAGCCGTCTCATTATAGACGTGCTCGGAGTTCATGGGGCCCTGGTGGCAATTATCGCGGTACGAAACTTTATTCAATTCGTTGTCGCCCGCTGGCTGCGCCCGAGGAAATTATTCCCGGCGCGGATTCCGCTTCATTTGCGACCGGCTCCGCTTCTCGCTTTCCTGCTACCCTGATACTTTAACAATAGTTGCCACAATACTACAACATTACAACGAGGGAATGAAGATATTCTCACTGGGGGTTTGAGTTTATTTATTATTTTATCTAAATATTAGGATTATATGAATACTTTGCTGTAATATAATTTCGGTTCTTAAAAAACTTGTTTTAGAAGCAAATATATAAAGCGTTGGTGAAGTTTTATATTATTGTAACAAAAATATTTGTAAAAAAAGTATGTACAACAAACAATAAAATATAAGTTACATAGTCGAGTGTTAACCGTATGGAAACTACAAAGTAAAATAGGACACAGAGAAGAATTTGAAATAATATGTTGCATTCCGACACGAGTCATACAAAATGAAAGAGTTTGGGAAAAATAAACTCGCATTTTACGTTGGAAAATGCAACGAGCAGTGTTCTTTTGTTACTCAACGCTCTGAGCTTCTCTTTGTTATTTTATATTTTAACTGCGTGTGTGCTTGGATTCATCTGTTTCATTCTTTCAAAATCAACACACTCTTTTATTTTATTCCTTTGTTCCAACGTGACTTATTTCAAGAAAATCCACTAGCACGTTTACTACGTATTTAAGAATTCCAAAGCAATGTCATTAAAATGCGATGTAGAATATAAATAAAAACCGTCTTAATTAAAACTCTCACATAAGTAAAATAAAACGTCGATTAATCAGACGGGCTCGTCATTGTATACTCGATATAAACATCTGCGTTTAATAATGCTTTTATAAAAGTGGTTGTTAAACCTGGGTTCCTACATAAATAAGCAATTAAGACGATTTGCTGGGACATGCACACCGAGGTGTTTTATTTTAAACATTTATCAGATAACCCGTCACATTTACCACTGGGCACTGATAAAAATAAACGACGGAGTATTTCAACTTACGAAATGAAGACACGTTGCGAGATGACGAGGACGTCTAGAATATTAACTATTAATTTTATTGTAACATTGCTTTAACATTTCGTTCGGATATTTAATCGAATATTAAATAACACTAAAAATTAACTAAATATTCGTTTATAAAGTTTTACGCATTTTAAAATGAAAGTATTATAATGTTTACAGCTTTAAATAATTACGATAAGCACCAAAAAATGTACGTTTGTTTTTTAATCGTATAACTCTCACATTAAATATTTTTTTAAACTGCGTTATATCCAGTGTGCAAGCAGTGTGCGCTGAATGGAAATTCAATTAACAACTGCGGCAATAAAGCCTTCAGCTTATCATTAAAGCGGTAACAAAAAAAAGGATCAGATATTTTATCTTCTTATTTAAATAGTAGTAAAAAAACGAATGAGTCAGCTGTCTGTGGAACAGATTAAATAATAATTAGTAGGTGCTTACGGGCGTTGGCAACGTGTCAGATGAATGAGAGCTCGGATTTAGCCACACATTACACTACGCAATTCATCACGAGATATCCGAATTGGTTTCGAGGTTCGGTGCGGTAATAAATATCCCGCTTTTGACGTCGTGATGCGAAATATTTAATGGAGTTATCTTAAATTTATTTCGAGGAAAATTTCAAAACTTTGTATCGATTTCAACACTTAATGTAATAACATTTATTTTTATAAATTACTTATAAATTTTTGTTTTATCAAAGCATCCATTATAATCGTATTCGTTTTGAATGCGAACGTTATGTTTTTTAATATTCTTTCACGTTCATACAAAGAATATAATATGTACGTACGTATATGTATTAAAAAATTATTACAAGCTGTAGTTTCATTAAAAATGCATTCTTGATTGGCGGCTGGTATTCCAATTAATTTTAAGTTAGCCGTAATATACAGGTATGTATATTATTTAGTTTCGTGCACAGTCATATTATAACCAGTCACGCGACGTATTGAAATTGTCGTCATAAAATATTTTCTATAAGCAATGTAACTGACGGGCGCTGGCAGTGAAGCATACAACATCGTATCGAAAATGTAAAATGTAACATGATTCTAACTTTCAAAGATCTTTTTATTGCTGGTAACCTAGTTACTATGAATTACTTGTCAACAACTTTTCATATCATAACTTATTTGGTCGTTGATATGACGTAATCAAATTTACCTTTGTTAGCGAATTCATCGTTCTATTTTCAATATTATATTTTAAGAATAAAAGCAAAATTTCGAGTGTTTTTCGACGTGTACAATATATTTTGTAGCTATAAATATAAAGTGGGCTTCGTCTCCAGGTCCCGGTCGTTTGGTTGAAACTATCGCTTCGGAAATAGACGTCGACTGTTGCGTGGGCGAAGCATCAAAATATTACGGTAAACAAACCGAATTAGCGGCGGATTAACGGGCTTTTCAGTGGAATAGCGCTCCTGATATATGTTGGCTTCGGTTAGTTTATTACAAACAATTATTGCTCTGGAGTTATAACCGTTTTGTTTTGAGTTCGTGTAATAAAATGTTTGAATGTTTCAAAGGAATGTGAGATCATAGAGATTATAAATATTTTATGTATGCTCTTTGAGACATCGGTATTATGTTTAATACCGAAACCACAATATATCTTATTTATTATTCATTCGATGAAATCTATAGAGATAGATATTATAAAGGATTTTAGTAAAACGTACAACTTACCTATAACAATAATGACAAATCGGTTAATCTAAATAAACGTGTAGTCATACAACCGATCTCAACCACAAGTTACGCAAACGTACACATTATAGCGATACCGAAACGCAATGACCGTATTTGTTAATAAAGCCTTTGTCATTCGACGTGTTGAAACCACTACACGTTGAAAGATAAATTCAAACGAACGGCTTTAAATCCATTGTCATGTATCTCAAAAATACGTCGCCATGCTCAAACATTTACCCACGTTCGCGCGCACAATAAAATATCAAATAAATTCGGCGGTACTCCGCTGAACGAATATTACTAGGGTTGATAAATAATATCCCGTCTACCTCGCATAGATAAAAGAACTCATAAAAGTTTTTATTCCGATATTATTACGTGTTTGGAATGCAATAATTGAAATCAAAATGAAATTTGCATTACAAAAGCAAGTAGGCGAAGTTCATGAATAATTTATTTGACGATACGATTTTTAATATTTGCGGTAGAATATCGCATAAGCTGTTTTTGATAATGACGTAGGTATTTAATTTACTTTACAATTTAAATTAAAGTAAGTACGAATATCTAAAACGTGTAAATATTTATTTGAGAATTAAATAAATAACATTCCGTTTAAAGCTTTTTCAATTGGTTTGAATTTTGTAAAATTATTTTTATAATAAATAGTCGTTCATACATTTTTATCATATTTTTAAAAAGAGCGTTTTACAGCGGCGCTGAGCAACGAGCTGAAAATCTGTACTCCGTAATACCAGGGGAGTAGAGCACAGCCGAAAGTGCCCGTAATATGAACAGCATACATACGCTGCGGCATACAGACGCTCGCTCAGAATCGATACGGGGGGCCGCCACCCCGAGCACGAGGGGATGAATTTAAATTATTCACAGCGGGTATAACTGCGTGCTGCCGTCTTTAACAAACAAATTACGTATGCGCGCCTAATAACGCGATACACCCAGCTCCCAGACCCGAGATGCCAAGCTTTCAATTATAACTTGAGATAAATGACGTGGGTCCGACTCGTAATGCTCGCTACTGATATCTACTCGCCGTGTCCTCATTCCGTTAATTACACCAAGAATGCTATAATTAGATTATATTCAATAATAATAATAGTCTTCGGCTAATGTTTATAACTTTATAATTAAAATTAAAACATGTGTTTCGAGTTGTATGTGTTTTATTATGTGGTCATTAAATTAAATTAAAAATAAAATTAATTAAAAACAAATATATTTTATCGTCGACGATTACAATCAAATATTTATAGATTTGTAGTAGATTCTAAAAGGTGCTACGTTTTAATTAAAATTTATAATCCAATAAAGAAGTTTAGAAGATAATGCCGGGTAACATATGCTAATTTATACGATACAATTTCGAACCGGCCTTTATAAAATGTCACGATCAATATGTATTTGTTATTTACGTGAATATATAAACATTTATAGAAGAGAATTAATTTAAATTGGTCTGAAGCGAGAAATCGATCAAGATGCGACCGAAGACGTTCGTTTTATCTTTCTTAAACGCCGACACAACGTAAAAAAGTGGGGAGAGCATAACATCAAAGAGATTGAATATCGATTGTACAGTCGACAGCAATCTAAGCACATCGAGGGGGAGCCGAGCACCGGGAGCGCAGCGGCAGAGGAGCGAGGGCTCTTCCGACCGGCCGTGACAATTTATGTTATTGCCACGGACCTGGACGCCGGCGATACGGGACCCTCACATGTAATTGTTAGTTGGACCGCAGGATATTGGGGAATTAAACGAGAGCGGTGATTGATTAAGCGGTGATAACGATTATGGTCGTGGATATTGCTGGCGATGAAAAATTGGAGGGGCGATACCACTTCCACTCCGTAATTAAAGGTGGTAAAACCGATTTATAAACAAACCCATCTGTGTTAACGGGGAGTGAATTAAAAAAGCGGTTATCCAGTGGATTTTAAAAGAAAAAAAAACAAGCCACGTACGCGATGCGATGCTGGCACGTTAACAGATTAAGCTGAAAGATCAACAAATAAATTTTAATCCGACCGAACAGCATTCTCGCATTTCCGGCGGCAAAAACTCGCCCGACTCGACACATGGGCGAGAAAAAACTAAAGTTATTATCTTAAGTCGAACCCAACAGAACCCATTAGTAAACAACACGGGCACAAAAGAGGGCAAAATAGCGGCTTATACAGAAAAAACGGTTACAAAAAAATCGGCTTTTGATCCCTGGCTCCCCTGCGCTGCATCTGTGAAGGTTTTATTAGTCTGCAGACTGGTCGCTCAAACGATTCGTTGAGCTTGTGTCTACACGTATAAATGAATCTATATTTATTTTAGTTTACTTATTTATCAGAGCTATTAATATCAAATTGGAACTATATGTATAATATGCGTAGGTATATTACTTATTTAGGTATTAAACAAAACAATGAATTCCAACAAAATGAAAATAAGTGTATTCTAAGTGTGGTATCTAATATATAACATTGTTCTTATATTAGGTATCTACTAATAATATAGATCAGAACTGTTGAAATTTAAACTTATAAATAGGAATAATAATGTGAACAATTTTTATTACAATGCTCCCAAAACCTTTTAAAGCTATTATAACCATTATACAGCTTACGAGTTCCACAAATTAAACTGCTCGTTCAAAGCCGAAGCTAAAGCAGAAGTTCTGAAAGCGTTAACTAGTAATAACATTGGTGTTTATATATTTGGCGAGCGTTTACCGCGACAAATCTGCTCTCGGCGAAACTTTCCACTCGAACAAAGAGACGGCCAGGTATACGCCGGCTGCGGATTACTGCTTCCTACGACCGACCGCAAACTCGTCGACCGACTCCGTCGACCACTCAAAAGCCAGATCAACTTACACCCCGACACAGTTTGAAGATCCGATACCGTCCAACTTAAATGGTTTTATGACAACCGAGAATTTATTTCAAAGAAAGGAGCGAATCGCTGACGAGAGATCGTAAAAGTTTAATTTGAAATAATACTAACTGTTCAGGAATTACCCTACTCGACTCTTTAACTTATGCATTTGTACGATCATGAACCGTTAAACGGGTAACTGTAAACTAATATCGATGTTGCTAAAGGAGTTACTCAGCTAGCAGTCGACGCAATTAATTTCAAATCAATTTGCAGAGTGGTAGGAATTTATTAACTTTTCAATTGTTCATGACATAATAAACGAGTAGCTAACAAACCGCAGTGGTATAATGCGAAACGGAAATAATAATGGCGTCTGTTAGAACACAGGCTGTCGACGCCGCGGGCTTTGCCCGGCCTCACATCCTAATTATGCCAATAATAATTACTCGCACAGTAGCCGACTCGACAGCTGGCTTCTTCCGCTATCTCCGCGCGCTTTATGTTCTCCTTATGAGAATGACCGCTTAAAACTTTGCTTTCAAAATGATTTAAATTTAAGACATAAGAAAATGTATATTTTTTTACTTTTAGCTAATGCAACTTTGTGAAGAAATCCTAAACATCCTACAATCGTCCATTGAAAAAAAGGGCACGAACTATAATGATACTTGCAAATCATTCACTATAATAACTGTAGCAATTCGCTTCGCAGCTCTATCTGCGGGGTACAGCCTGTCCCGAGGGGCGATTTATTTTATCGCATCAATCAATTACACAGTGAATTCGATATTAAAATTTTAATTCGCATCAGAGATCGCAGGCTTTTGGCCGACGCAATAACGTTTTTGTGAAATGAATGATGATACGCCCGAGGCAGGTAACGCGATACGTCCGTTGTGGGATATAAATAAAGTCGTTGAAGCGAAAAATTCATCAGAATTTATCACTCACGCTAGCGTTGTGTCGGCTTGCACAAATAACACGCCGCCCATTACACGCGAACTAAAATAATATGTGTAATACGTTAAAGTGCATAATGCCGTTTGAATCACTGACCGTTCGCAATTAATTAAACAAACTGTATACAGCGGTGTGTATTCGAGCGTGAAATTTAGTCGACCAACTCAAATAGAATGTGAAATGAATTACGTTTCTATTGAAGGCGCAAAGTAAATGAAAACTGTTAATATCTGTAATAGGGCGAGTTTTAAACGTATCAATTTAATGCACACGAGCGCAGTAACCAGTTAGAAGTCAGTTCAGTTAGAACACTGATCAAGCGATGATTAGCATGTAAATTTATTCAGAGCGATCAGTAATCAGTATAATCGGGCGAGGCGGTGATATTAACCTCATTCGGAGCGAACGCGGAGATGTTAAACGCCGTGCTTTTCTAGTCGCCTTTATACAAATTTTATTGATTTGTAAGGTTATAAAAAGACTTCGGCACCGCGTCAATTACACCCAATCTATAAATTGGTCACGATTGTACGACGATAAAAACCGAATAGAGCGTCTATCAGTTTGATAAGTGGACTGGCATGATATTAAACTATACATCATACTCGTATAATCTATTCGTAGGTATATTAAACATTTTATTTCATTTCATTTCATATAAAAAAATATCCTTTGATAACGTTTAAGTTGTAATTAACTTTTAACTTGTAATTTAATATTCAATAAAATATCATACTTTAATAAACCGTAAATTTGTTACTACCAGCTATTATGCATATATTAAAGTTTTGTATAGTGTTATTTCAAATAATATTCTTTTTCACTTTATTCTACTGCAGACATATTATAACATAAGGCAAAAGGCAATGATAGCAATATGATTTAATGATACAAACAATTTTATAACAAACATGTTAAGCCAACATTGTAACAGTAGACACAATGCGATTGCAAAAAGACATTGACACAAATAGATATGAAAGAAAACAAGTAAAACACAATGTCAGAGTCAATGGCCACGTTGAAGTGGGGAATATTAAATTGATACTGTCTTTAATTATCGCGCCACGTTCCTAAAGTTTTCCGGTTAGAGGGCGAGCGGTAAATTGATTCCGCGAGCACTTTGGAAAATTTTTAGAACCCTTGACAGTGATTAATGAAAGGAATTTCGGGGATGTGTTCGCTCGAGCTCCCCTCGAAGGAGCGAAGGGCTTCTCCCTTCTCCGTAACTATATCCACGGCTACAGTGAAGCAATTTACTTTGTCATAAAATATGGCGGTTACAATAATATTGCTCAAGCAGCTGCTGGGCCGTCGCTGGCGTAATTCGATGTGGTTAAGCGTGATGAGTCCGTGTTGCGATTCAAAGCTAGTGCAACAACGACACGTCACGTTTTTGATTAATGATGTATGTATTACAAGGTGATTCTGTAAGCAGGTGCATGGTTTCAGCGTAATGCATTACCTACCGCATGTCCCATTATGATAATACCATACAAACGAATTACAAAACTGTGTAAATAATCATTATTATACTTTTTACTCTCATTTCCATCTGTGGATGTAATTACGTTCTTTTTTTAAATTAATTTTTGTCTGTAATATGCCATATATAAGGCTTGTGTACATATTAATTACTTTCCAGCTTACCAATAAGATATTAACATCCATTAGGAAACATCGAGTGAGCTGTGCAAATTAGAGCGTTACTAGTATAGCAATATAAATTAGGAGATAAGTAGCACTGGCCACAATCGCATTAATTTGTAAAGAGGGAGAGGTACTGAGGGAGGCGGGAGTGATTTAATGAACCGCTGCGGCGGGCGACAGCGTGGATTACACCCCGCCGTTTGCACTCAATCAACCTCGCAAACAGCCCTAAGCCCGCCAATTAAATACACTCTGAAACAATCAGATACATGCCCGATAAGAGCAATCGGACAATTAGCGATTATTGTAATTGATAAACGAGCGATTGCTAACACTGAGTCAGTGGGATCGTCGCATGCTCAATCTAGATCAAGGATTTTTGATACACCGCCTCATGATACACCGTATGCTTTGTGATGTCAATTACATGTAACGTTTTTGACGTTATCGCTATGTAAATTCGATAAGAGTTATGTCGATGTGTAAAACTTTTGGTTTATTACACGGTTTTTCACAGTTACAAACTTACTTATGTAGTTGGATGGACTCTTTTCAAAACTTTTGTTGCTTTATATGTAGTAAAAATATCACTTAATGTTAGCTATAATATTATAAAGGGGAAAGATTTGATTGTTTATTTGTTTGTTTGAATTATGTAGGCTCCGAAACTACTTGACCGATTTGAAAAATTCTTAAGTTAGGTACACTATCTCCGGTGAACATAAGAATATATTAAATTTTCAAAAAGTTGTAATTTACATATTTTAGAGATATCCTAGATGTCCTAACTTGAGTCAAAATCTACTGTAACTGAATTAGCTTAAATAAAATTTCTATTTGAAGATTACACGTGTATTGTAATGTCTTCATCATATCGTATAAGTAATGGTTGAATGTAAATATGTGTATAAGAATTAGGTATAACATGATGCGAAAGAGAAAATAAAAAAAAATGTATAAAGTTGCCGATGCAAAAATGTTTTATGCCGTGATAGTCTGCTGTAAATATTAATTTTCGAAACTGGCAATTACTGCCACTCCCAGGAAGCGTCCTAAATAGATTTGTTGACTCACTGTATCGGCGACATTGCCGTGATGATAACGAGTTAACTTGTGTAATTACTGCTGTTGTTGTCGGCCCACTTTCTGTTTATATTCTGTTAGCTAATTTTTAGGATCCCATCGTTAGACGGAAACGTTTAGGTACAATTCAATTAAAATACAATCTATTATTTATTACCTTCAACAAAATTTACTTTTTGTGCAAATCAAAATTCATGTGAATTTATGTCGCAGTCATGTTGTTGAATTCGCTATCCAATTGAATCACTAGGCCGAACGTTCGGCACTCAACGTCCAACTAGTCAGCTCATTGAAACATAGCTCTTTCAATAGAGCGGACGTAACCAGTCAGATTATTGTAATTTAGTTTTGTAGTCGTTTTTGAGTAAAACGTAAAAATGTTTGAAAATGCATACGCCTAAAACCTGCTAAGTACTCCTGATAAACTACATATTTTTAAGCAAAACCGAATCAGCAATCACGACTCTTTCCGGTACTTGTCTGTCACACACCTAGAGTGTTTTTGAAAGCCGGAGGCGCGGAGGGGGAGCAGCCTCTGCCTGCCGTAACGAAGAGCAGGCACCGTGCGAGCCAGAGCGGCCGAGGCTGCGGAGGTGAGCATGGATGCCTTGTTACGCTAAGGCGGTGAGGCTGCTTATCCCGCAGCGCCGGAGAAGTTCCAGAGCAAATTTTTACTTCACATTAATACATTTTTACTAACCAAAAATAAAATTAAAACTTCCTGCTTAAATACATGCCATAATGAAGTATAGTAGCTATATCCCATTGAATGACTTCGCCAAATGACGTTTAGTCAAGATGTTGAACGTTACGTTAAGCAACTTGACGAGTTGTAGTTTAGTCATTCAATTGAATAGCGGATTCAAAAAGATGACGGCGACAGATACATGACCTTTTCTTCTTAAAACTTTATTGGTGTATGGGTTCACCCATACATTAACATAATTTCATTGTATGTACACATTCATAAGCAAATATAAATGTAAGTATT
>DVXP01002273.1:0-13038 GCA_018235645.1 Junonia grisea | reverse complement strand
GTGTTTATACACTAAAATCAAACATTCCCAAGTCCCAATAATTTAAAAAAAAAATAATTTAGTATGTATTAAAATTATTAATTTAACAACGTTAACGTGACGGCTAGGAGTACCGTAGCATATCTAAAGATTCGTCGTAATGGATTTCAAAATGTTGTGGCGTACTGAAAATTTTGTCATCGTAGTGTGTAGGGGGCTGATTCGAAAGCCACGGATTATAATTTAGACATGGACTACGCAGTATTTGTACGCACTTAATTTCAAGAGTATCGTTTAATATAGTTTTACTGGTCATTTTAATACTTACAGAATCGAACATTCCAAATAGATGAATGGATGTTGAAATTTACGATTGATTAGATTTCAAAAATTTCAGCCGTTGGAATATATCTAAATTCAAAAAGCAATTTTTGTAAAATTTAACACCCATTCGGTAATCTGTTATATGTATTATTTAGAGGTGAATTTTATATCTGCGTACATTTCTATAGAGTTTACCATGAATTCGCTGTGAAAATTAATTTTGATCTGCTGTTAAAAGGCACATTGTAAATGCATATTTAGGATATAGATTGGTAGATGCGCTACTTTCCGGAGTTAGAATGGTGAAAAGGAGTAAAATGAAAAAAAAAATTAGAAACACTAATGTTGTTATTTGAAAAGCTGCACTCGTCTTATTTTTCGGAGTCAAACGTTACCAAACTTATAGCAATATTGTAACCTTGATTAATGTTCCTCTTCTTGTTTTAAGAAAGATTGAATATTTACAATATACATTATAAATTAATAGCAATAATTAAATGATTAGTGAAGATGCGATTAAACAAAGTACGATTTTTTATCGAAATAGTTTTTATAATAGAACTGAATGCAATTTTAAATGCTATTTTTGTTTCCTAACTTTCAGAGGTACTATTTATTAATGAAATATTATTATTATTATTATTATACATATTTCTATGTATTGACATGTATATAGGCAGTGTGAGATTGTTGATGCAGATTGTTACATACAATAGTATTTATTATATGGCCCCTAAGTGCAGTTATTCAAATTTTAACATTCGCCAGTTGTTGCCACGTCCCTGCGAAGTTCACACGCCGTTAGCACAAAATAAAGTACATAGTTATATATAATATTTATGTGAAATTTATGTAGATATATTTTCTCTGAGTACCTATCAAGCATGTAAGTCGAGATTAGCACGAGTTGTTTAAAAAATTTGAATAGATACAACTTAGATTCATTTTTATAACATAAATTGTGACCACAGTTTTATATTTAGAGTGCCTCTTGCCTATATAAGACTTATATAAAGGCTGCAAATCACGGAATATACATAGTTTATGTAGGGAATGAATTATAGAGAAATATGTGTAATTTTATGGTGAAAATTGTAAGTTGCGTTATGATATGTGACTTGCAACAGGTGACATTTTTTTTAACAGTAGCGACAACACGACCGAGTAGCGACAGCAGCAGTCGCATGTGTCGGACATGTGCATGTACATGTGCATGTGTGCATACGCCATAACGCGAGATAACACCTCCGTAGTTAGCGCATTCCAATCTTGTGATTTATACAGTTTAACCAGTGCAAAATTATTTTAATGACCAATACTAGGACAATAGTTTTATTTGTATAGCCTTAGATAATACTGTTAAGTTTCACCGACCGCCGGGCGCGAGCCTGGGCCGCGACGAGCGTTCATTGGTCACTTGTGATTATGTTACTATTTTTAAGTGGCATACATAAATATATAACTTATATTGCAATTTTTCTAAGTTCCTGTAGGTATATTGATTATTATATATTGGTACAATTTGTTTTAATGATTATGATTTTTTTTTATTATAATTTATTTAGACTAAGTTTCGTGACTAGCATGATATACATATACAATTTGTTTTAGTTAAGTCTGTTATCGCTGGGTGGCTGCGCGTGCAGTTTCGATTTTTCAAAACGCCGGCGCCCAGATTGTGACTTACGTACGGATTCTGTATATTATGCTGTAAATTAATTGTAATCAGCACAAGTTCAAATAACGTAGGTCCACTTTATTTATATTATTATATAGCTTAAATCGTTGTTACTTCATAGAAGCATCAATGATTATTTTTCCCTTAAGCTGTTTTATTTAACTTTCATTGTTGACATTTTAGATTAGTGAAATCTGTTTTGCCTTAACATTAATAATAGGTCATAATATTGTAACAGAGAGCAGTACGATTTTGTTGAAATATAGTTACAGTATATCATAATGGTCAAGGATCAAATTGGTATTTCGTCAATTGAAAATGCAACAGTACACAAATCCATCGCTGTTGATCATTGTAACTTTTGAAACAAATATAAGCATATCATAGCTGTAAAAATACAATTTTGACAAATAAAAGCTCTACAATCATTACAGAACTACTCTTTTATTTCAACTTCTCAACCTCACCAGACTAACAGGTATGTACGAAATATAACATTTTGAACAACAATTTTAAATGCAGATTCTCATTTAGCTTATTTTCCTTTCAGATGTGTTTGGATATGACATGTGCTTCCCCGAATATCGCAAGTCCGATACCTCCCGGCAGCCCGACAGCGATTCCGCTGTGGTCGCCTCTCCTTGCGCTCCAAGCGTGCCGTCTCCGCAGGTATCTCAGCGACGACTGTATGGCGTATCAGAGCCGTCACTTACTGCACTCTGAACGGCGTCGTTGCGGCGTATGTCTCGCGTCATTCCCTTCAACCTGGCTCTTAGAACGCCACGCTGCCCTCCAACACGCGTCACAGTCGTCCACCGATGACAAACCTTTCGTATGCGAACAATGCGGGCAGAGCTACCGCTACAGATCCGCTTACGTCAAACATAGGGAACAAAACCACCGAGCAAGATTACCAGCCGATAAATTATTTACTTGTGACGTATGCGGCATGCAGTTCAGATACCTTAAGTCATTTAAGAAGCATCGCCTCAATCACACTCTAGAAAGACTCCACACTAAAAACACCGACCCGCCGGAGGGCACAGACCAAGTCACTAGCACGAATGAGGTTTTAATCGGTCAGTGCGGAGAAATGGACTTGTCTATGAAGAAAAAGAACCGAACCGATGTCGTCAGAACGCCCCCGATAGACGTCATCGTTGATGGCGAACAAGATAGTACCGTAGACTCCAACGGACCCACTGACTCCATCGTGACCGTGGACGATTCGAATGATTGCAGAAACTCTAGCGCTGAAAGCGAAACTAAACGAGACGATTCTATCAAAAGCGAAAGGAGACGCGTCCCCGTGTCCTTTGCGAGCGTAAGCTCCATGGCGGACAGCTCCGAGAGCGAGTCACGCGGCGACGGAAAACTCGAGAGTTCTAGTTCACATTCCGGAATTTTGGGATTTTTACAAAACGACGACAGACAGAGAGACAGAGAGAGGAGATTCGCGTGTCCGTTCTGTGGCAAGTGCGTGAGATCGAAGGAGAATCTGAAGTTGCACGTGCGGAAGCACACGGGGGAGCGTCCGTTCGTGTGCCTGTTCTGCGGGCGCGCGTTCGGCGGCAAGAGCGACCTGACGCGCCACCTGCGCATCCACACGGGCGAGCGGCCCTACCACTGCGAGGCGTGCGGCAAGTGCTTCGCGCGCGCCGACTACCTGTCCAAGCATCTCACCACTCACGTTCACAACGCACGCTGATCGACTGCGCCGTCCTGTTTCCGATCTTCTCATACCTCTATAGTTAACGACCGAGTCGTTTTATAACAGCAAATTGGAATATTTTTTAAAATATTTTGAATCTTTACAACTTTATTGTGGATATATTTAAGCAGGTCTAAATAGAATTTTACCATATTGCTTTTTTTCGGAGCGGTGTCTATAGTTTAATAAATAATTTTCTATATTTATTCTATAACGTTTAACGAATGGAAGGAACACTAACGATTGCTGCTAAGTAATAAAATGGATAACTTTATCATACGTCACACTACATTCTGCTCGCAAGGGAAGGCTAAATTATTTATTTTTTTAAATTTAAATTATTTTAACAATTATTCGAACTGAGCAAGAGTCTGAATAGGGTACGTTTTGGTTATAATTGAGTTTTGTTTTCATATATAAGTAGGTATATTTTTAGACGACTAAAAGTGCGATTTATTTAAGTCATTTTTCGTAATTTTTTATTCTATTTTGCGGACTTAAAAAGTTTAAATAAGATTGATAGCTCATTCCAATAAAAGGAAATTAGGAAATTGTAGTGTTGACGATAGGTAGGTAAGAGAATGAAAAAAGCTGTGATTAATATGATTAAGACCAGTCACCAAGTTTTAAAACATCGAAAATGTTTTATGTAATTTAAAATAATTTTAAATGTCTAGATTTAAATTCATATTAGATTTAAGTAATCTCTCTGTGCCAAAATATGTACCTCATAAAAGTAAACATTGAAGTAGATAAACTAATTGTCAAGATTGTTTATACATTTTTTCACATATGATGTTGTATGCAGGTTCATATTAATGGTGTGCGTCTTACACGTTCTGTAACGATCAAAAGGTCGTCCCAACAGAAAAAAATACTTGCCCGCAATCACTTCATCACTCTGGAAAGTAAGTTCTATCTAGGGACGGCGATTGACTCGTGTCGAAGAAACGTAACACATTACGTCATTCGTCAGAAGCTAGTACGAGTCCATTGAATTATTTGCGTTAACGCTGGGTTAGCGTTAAGCGAATATATGAATCCACAAAACCAAAAGCGCGGTTTTGTGGTGTAGTGTTCTAGCAATCGATTCTCATTGTTCGTTTACACTGATCTCCACAGTGCTCTCACTAAATATGTTTCTCATTGTTGACAAGAGATGGCGCTGACCTAATCCCATATTTTGCGTTTAAAAGTAACACCCTGTAAATGTCCAACTACTTTCCAAGGTTTTTTCTCCTATTGAGGAGAAGATAAATTATATAGTATTTTGTATTTACTTTACCACAATCGAGAACTGAGAAACACTCGCAATAGACATTCTAACAACACAACTGATAACGTAACGTGTTACGTTACGTTTAAATAGTGTTGTCAATCGCCGCCTTAATGGATCGCTTATTTCCTCTTTTCAAGACTAAAGTAAACTGCCGATATTGTGATATTTCTTTATAGATTTAGACCGTGCACATTTTAGAATTGACGTAGAAATTCTAAGTGTTCCGATGGCAATAAAATAAATCGACTCGATTAATTATATCTTTGATATAAATTCATCGTTTCTATATTTGATAGCAACAATAATACGTAAGCAATACCAGGTTAGATTTTCGACACCAATATACAGCTTTTAAAACGATATAGTCTTGAATTACTTATATTCTTAAATTGTATTTCTAAAATAAGACCAAGAGCCATTATTAATAATTATTTTATGTATTTTTTGTTTATTTAACAGATAATTTTAAGAACTTTATCATCCACGTTATTTGGCACGTTACTGATTTAATTAAAGCAAAAATAATATGTAACGTTTATTTCTACAAACTTACTGCTTAAATACTACACAGTATTTAAAACTAAATTTTAGAAATATTATTTTTACAATATTATATATTTCTTTTTATTTATTTTGTGCATATTAAAACGAATCAGATTTTTACGTCTTTACAAGTTAAACTGAGATTGTAATTTTTGAGGGTAGTTTCCCATATTGCTATATTCCCATTGAACGCCTTATAACGTGAAGCATTTAACGCTCTGATCTTTGTTCGACATCCAAAGGAAAAAAATCTGGTTTTTTTCTTCAATAGCGATTGTCGTATTTCGTTAATTCTTTTATAATTTATTTGCCAATTATATAGTTTTTCAATTTGGAACTAAAATGTAACTTTTCTATCGCTACTTTTCTAAGTCAACAGTATCGAATCAAATATTGCTCATACTGTATCAATTTGGTTCAACTTTTTGAAAACGATCATTTTTTGCACTGAAATTTTTCGGGTCTGAAATGAAAAACTGTTGGGTTTTCCAATGTCACTAACAGCTGCATACTGCTTACCATTTTACCTCCACAATATTATATTTTTATACAACTAAATAAAATCTTTATATACAGATTAAATATATTTATAATTTAAAGTCAAACATAATTATTATATTTATTGTATACGATAATTTTATAACAGGTGAATAATTATAAACAATAAAAATATTTATGTCAAATCATTTCGAACATAAAGCAACGGGCCATTTTATACTTTTTTCGGTTTTTAATTCAATAATAGCTTTAGATTTCTTTTCTAGGTGTCACGTCGAGTGCAACTCATTGTCAATTAAATTATTATAATTAAGGGAATATATTATGTACTGTGTAACTGATATTAGTCATTGTTCCAGTAAGCGGGCCAGTATTTTTTAAAACTTGAAATAATCCGTCGGGCATTAGTTACGCAAAGTAACGATAAACTCTCAGTATAAATACATAGAATAATAAAAAAAATATTTGTTCGTATTTCTTGTAAGCTAATAGTCAATGCAACGAAAAAGCTGTTTGGTACCCGTTTTATTGAAGTTAGGGTTATAATATAATAGTCTAATTTATTTAGTTAGAACTGTTGTCGATTTAAAAGAGTTCTTAGGTCGTCGCCGATAGTCAAGTTCTATAGACAAACACGTGAAGGGATAAGAGATGTATATCACGTTATAACGTGATAAAAGATGCACGATCGTCTGTCTAAAAACTGAGTTTTATGTAAAGGTTGATTAAAGTGCGAACCATCACATTAGTCTTAAACAATAATTAAACAAAAACGTTTTTAACTCTTCTCAATGACATTTTGCTTTATTTGAGTTATCTATCCCATAAAACAATGTTGCTCTGAATTAAAACATTGGAACCTGACGTGTACCTATGTAGTCGTCGATCTCATACCAAGTGGAAATATTAGTCATTGAGACCGAAACGTTTCAATAGCAAGAATATGACTAGATAACAATGTGACCGTTCGACTTTAATTTGTGAGATAAAGGATGTTCAAAGAATTTCTTTGGTTTTTTTTTCTATTTTTTCATTGTTATACATAATAATAATAATACAGATAAATAAAGTGTATTTATTATGATATATTTGAATTTGCCAGAGGGATATTATAATAAGTAATTTTAGGTAGTAGAAAACTTCTAGTATAAAACGAGAAGCAATACTCTGAATTTTTTTTTATTTTTTACTACCAAAATACTCTAATTACAATGTATTGAATAAATTTGGCATTAGGGACATGCTAAATTAAAGTCTGATGAGCTGTTTTTTTTTTTTCAAATTCTGCATTGTAATATTTAAGTATGATTCGTACCGTCAAAATTAATGTAAACGCATTAAACTGTGTGTAAGTAGATATTTGCCTTTACGTCAAATTTATAAAAAAAAAAAATAATCATTCGAAATTGATGTTGACTGTTTTTATAATTATATCAGCCGTAGTTACTTGATGTTGTGGTGTAAATTAGTGTCTTATAATGTAAGGTCTAAATCACTCAAAGTAACCTTAACAAAATATTATGTTTCTTAAACAGATGTACTCCGATACTATAGTTTTGGAATATGTATTTTTTACACATAGCAATTATTGAATAAAAAATTACAGTCAGATCATAGAGGTTACCTTTGAGTGATTAATTTGAATTCTAGTAGTCTTTAATATTGGTGTGGTCTTCTTTATAATACATGTTCACGTAACTTATTACTGTAATTTATAATGTATAATTTAAAATCAGATTCTAAATATATATCGAGCACAGCAAATGTTTTGTAAATATGTGCTATACCAGGACAATTGTGATATATTAGATTAAGTGAATTCTGTTCAAATTGATAATGATTACCACTAAAGACATATTGTCCTTTACTTCGGAGCTAGAATTTATTTTATCTGTGTTATGGCCACAGATTATAAAAAATAATTATGAATCTAATAATTTTTATCGCGTACTGTGAGCCAATGGGCATTACTTACTGTCAGTTTTTCTTTTTATTTTTTTTTTAAGTTCAACATTCAAGGTGTGAGAGAGGTTTTTTAGGTATCAGATTCATATGGTGTCGGTATACGGACACACTGTTTGTTAATTTAGTACTGCGCACAATTTTAAAAGTTTTTAACATTATATAATTATCTCCGTCCAATTATCGTCAAATCGCGTTTTGGGTTATAATTTGTAAGTATTGCGTTTTAATGGAATATTTTTACTACAACGAAACTGTGTATGTTAATTTTTCTACATCAATATTTATATTTAAATAACATAGTAAGGATGTGTCTTCAATATTTCAATTTACATCAGAAACAACGATAGACAAGACTTCTTAACTTAATCGACATAAGTCTTTTAAAAGTTCTGTAAGGTTTCCAAAAAGCAATCACCAGGGGATGAGTAGAGAACTAAGCTATATTGTACTATTTAAATGTAATCGATGTATTAAAGTAATTTTATTAAAGGCAGGAAAGACAACGAAGTTCGCGTGGTGGTTGCTAACATTGTGATATTACTATTAGTTGTGACCGCGCTATGTCTGACAGCTGAAGTCTCTCCACAGCCTAGCCAACGATCGAACGTAGACTGATTTTCGGGTAGACATAAAGTAGGCCAGAAATTTTGCAGTCAATAAGTAATATAATTAATTAATAGGTATTGATTTTAAAACTTTTTAAAAGCCAAATCGCAGTCGCAATAGTTTATGATATAAAACAATAAGAGAGTTTATTTAATTTTAAACATAACTTATACAGAATGTTTTATATACGGACCTTAAATTATTTTTCAGATGTATTGATTTTTATACATGTCCATATACAAACAATGAATAGCGGTAAGTGTAGATATCGTAGATGGGTCTATTAACTGCGTGGTGCTACAATGTGTAATGATATGTGATAGAAATTGTTCTTCAGAGACATTTTATTTATTGATGCTTCCATAGGTATTAAAATATAATCACATTACATTTTGATATACAAACAGCAACAGCAATAATTTGATTTAAGATCGTAATACCTAATACATAAGATTATTTTCCAGTATTTATTATAAATGATGTTATCGTTGGACTTATGGGAGTCTTCAAAACCAAAGTGTATTTTTCAGTAACGACCGTTTAAAACTTTGGTTTGTATAAGAAATCGGTAGTGGATATATTATGATGGATTACACTAAGTACATAATTATTTAATATTTTGCTGGATCGTTTTTTTTCTTTTTTGTTAAATAGCGTTTAGTATTTTTTACGTTACTTATTTTAATTTATTATGTATTTAATATAATAACAATCAGAAACAGCTAGATAGTTAATAATAATTTTATTTCGACTCGTTAATGTTCGCTCGTGATGTGTGTTAACTTGTTTTATGGTCTTTTTATTGTATGACGAAGTAAGTTATACAAATATATCTTCGTATGTTCAAGTTCATTGCTTAAAGATTCTACAGGAAGATTCTTAAGGTGAATTTTAATCTTAGTCTCACTTCTGATAGGTAGTTTAAAAGAGGTTTTTGTTGTAAAATGTTTTTAATTTAATTTGTCTACGATTAGGGAATTCATCTGCCTGACATGAACATTATACTTTTGTGTAGTAAACATTTTTAAAATGTAGATATTTTTTATCATCATACAGTCTTTACAGTTTTTTGTTTCATAAAATATATGTTTTATATTTAAAATAATATAACTGGCACAAACAGGATCACTCAATGTTCGGATGATGAATTCCCTAATGTTAAGCCAACGCTAGTGTAATACATACTGTTATATGATATAATATATTTTTTTTACTGGTATATTTCAGATAATTATTACTGTTAAACAGATAGTCCTGTTTTATAGTTTTAACACGACAAACTTTTTAATAGGAATTTTAAGATTTTTTTATTTGGCAATATTATGTCAAATTTTTATCTACGAAAAGTCCATTGGTTTTAAATCTCTTGTCCATTTTCCAACTAACTTAGGATAGTTCAATACTTTGGATATGTATTAAGTCACTTAAAATTGCTACTGTGTATATTGTTTCAATTAATATCGATGTGCAAAATTATAGTAAATGTCTTGGATCTCTAAAAATTAAGAAAAAAAAAGACAAAAACACTTCACGAAATTTCTAAATGTGCAATAAATGTGTGTGTTGTAGTGTTACCATTAGGCGTAAAAAATTTTACTAAAAATTATGGTTACTGACACTGACGAACGTGTTTATTCACTGTTCGTTTTTTTAAATGTTTCTTAACATTATGATGATCTCAATATAGGTAACCATACTTTTTAGTGTGTTAAATGAAAATTTGGCACTTAAAGGCACATTTTCCTATTATAAAAAATGGATTGAAAACGTGTTGAAAATGGATTTGTTGGGTAATTAATTTCGTAATGAAATATATTTGTTTCATTAAAAGATCTTTTATTTCACCCTTATTTCCTATAAAATACGAAGTATTTAAGAACTTTTTAATATACAGATATGTAGACAGATATCGACAGAGCGGCGCTGTCTTATATTTCAACTTGATTTCAACCGTCATACAGATGTAAAGTGACAGTAATGTCATTATCACAACAGACTAAACATCGAAATTGTGATTGCTTTATATTATTTGTTTCCATGTAACGATTGATTCGATTAAGCAACGGTCATAATTCCGTTGTCATATATCCGTCCATGTCAATGAATCCTCCCACTCTAAAGACATTTACAAACTGTAAGTATTATTGGAAAATTCCCCCCATATTTTACAATCGCGTATTATTTTATATATATCATGTTTATCATATTTTGGCGAAATAATTAGAATAGTCATAGAAGAGACAAAATTACTCGTATTTATTTATTTATTAGATATATATTTTATAGCCTTATAGAAAGAAAACAGTAGAAAATTTGCAATATCCATATCCGATTTTCCATCTTTACTTATTTTCTTTGTTTTGTAAAGAGCAAATAATATATAATTAAAAAAATAATATATGGGTGTTCCGGCAAATCGTCTTATTAGTAAAAAGATATTAAATAAAAAAGTCAAGACTTATATCAGATTAACTTTAATAAACAAATGTATAGTAAGGCACATTAGGAATGTATATAAAATCTTATCAAAGAGATTATACAAAACTCTTGAAATATATTCTAGCACATTTTATATTCAAGCACATTTGGAAAAAAATATACTTAAAAATATATCAAAGCATTAGATGTCTTTCGCTTACAACTACTTAAAGGATAAAAATATAATTCTTTATAATGTAAATCCACATCCATACCAGTTTAATGATGGAAAAGTCTAAGGTTGGTGTGTGCGAGTACGATCTTGTGTTCGTTGCAAGCGTCAATCACTTCTTTGTCATTGTTCGAGCCAGATGGACTACCGATGTACTCTACACCGCACTGTAATTAAAATAAGATTGTTGAAATTATCTTTGGAACTCTTCTTTCCTTGGGTTTGTATGCATAGGACGTAATTTATATATTTTGAAACCATTATTCTCTATCCTTCGTTGAAATCTTACTAATGTGTACAGAATTTGGGTTGTCATTTCTTAATCGAAAATTTTAAATAGTATTTAAAGCAGAAAACCCTACACAAGACGAAAATAAGGTCACAGTAGCATAATCGGAGGCCTTTTTAAGGTTACTTATTTGTTAAAAACCAGGATGATGTTTAAAAACTATCCCGGACAACCCTGGACGCTCTAAAAACCAACCATGGGGAAACATTACTGTTGGCAACACTTTTGTAACAAAAGTTACAATAATCATGTAAATCTATACTAAAATTACCTGCACAGCTCTATCAATGTTGTCTCGGAAGGGGAAGAACGCATCCGACGCGAGCGCCACCTTGTCCATCGTCTTCACCCACGCGTCCCTCTCCTCTGCTGTAAGCAGTGCGGGCGGCTCGCCCTCAAACAGGCTCTTCCATTGGTCCAGTGGCAGATCCGTTCCTGTGACAAAATAAGGATTTATAACTTAGGAAAAGACAATTGAAGTGATATTTCATTGATTAAAATTACAATGAGTGTGTAACTTCGGAATTTAAAAAAAAACTGCAGCATTTCTCAAGCAATACACAAAAACTAATATAAGCAATCAGGGGAGTTACAATAGTAATTTGAAAAACCCTTAAAATAATTATTCTACTTATTATTATTATCACTCAAAAAAACGCCGTGCATGTAACTGTCCAGAAACATTTATAAAAAAGTATGCAGTCTCAACGGCCATAAAGCCTCTCGACTCGATAGCCATGATAAAAACTATATTTACGGACTCCTAAACATTTGTCCTTCTAAAAAAATCGAATTCCCCAAATTTACGGGGAAAACCGCTAAGTTGGAAACACTGACTAAAAAATAACACTAGTGGAGCTGGGCTAAGCCGAGTTGGCCTAATGGTGACAACACGTCGATTTAAACAGATGATCGTCGTACAAACCAACGTTTGCTAGGGTTTTAATCTAGCCACTCTAACTTTCTCCTTAATGGGATAGCAGGTTTTTTCTCAGCAGTTGGCCATTTACAAGCTGCTATTTTACGCAAAGTCAAGATGGGTGGGAGGGCGAGACTACTCTTCGCCTTCCTGAGACATGCTCTGCTGGCTACGAGCGGAGTAACGCACGGGAGGAGCAGCGGATGCGCACACAAAAGCGCTCCTGCAGCCTCTTCGTTTCTGATAGCGGCTATCACAGGAGTTTTTAATGAGTACAAACTCACCCTCGATCTTCCACCGCCCAGTACCTATGTACACTACGTCAACAAATAATCAGTGGAAATAGATATAGGGTAATGGTGGTGTACGTACCGACGGTGCCGTTGACGTAGTTGTCGATGGCGTTGGAGACGACGGCGCGCGAGAGGCCGGCGCGGAAGGCGGCGGCGCGCGCGCGCGGGTGGCGCCGCGTCCACCACAGCGCCGCCTTGCCGCTACTACTGCTACCAGTGGAGAGGTATGTACGTACCGACGGTGCCGTTGACGTAGTTGTCGATGGCGTTGGAGACGACGGCGCGCGAGAGGCCGGCGCGGAAG
>DVXP01002272.1:0-13040 GCA_018235645.1 Junonia grisea | reverse complement strand
TCCAGCGGTGCTAGCCAGGGTTTGAACCCGTGACCTTTGGTTAAGATCCACGTGTTCGCACCACTAGGCCATCTCGGGTCTTATAGTCTATACGTATAGTTGAAGTTGTAGTAGTTATGAATTTCGACAAATGCAGTTATGCATACCTATTAGTGTTGACATATATTAACATGCCCATATTTTCTGGAAAATACCTCTTAAAAATTAAAAGGGTTTAGCGATTTGTACGCTTAATATTAATAATAAATAGTTGTTATTTGCATCTCTTCTAATACTAGAATTTACTTACGGCGTTTTATTTTTATGCACACGTATTTAGCATTTTTAACACATTTCGAGGTAGAGTCTTGGAAAAATCTTTCTTAGGGTCTGTCTATATTATACAAGGAATATTCCTACCACAGAATAAGTTTTTATGGCGGGTCCAGAGATGGCGTGATCGCTGTATCATAAAAATCTCTGTTATTCATATAAATATAATTCAGCATTAAAAGAGACATATTTCTAAGTCAATACACGACCACACACAAACAAACACAATGTTACTATATAAATCTCACGTTTGTGTTCCGGTTTAGATACAGGTAATTTAGGTTCTACACCGTTGACAAGACTTAGGAATTTGTCAGCGATAGAAGTTAGGTTTCTATATCTAGCTGATGCGTGGTATTAACTTTCAATTTTAAATTAAAAGTAAAAGTTAATATTAATTATAAAAGGAAATGTGGGTTAGAGGAAGAAAGTGGAAGGAAAGCGCTATTAAAATTAATTGAGGTAAAAAAAGTAAAATGGTGACAGGTTCTAGAGTCAAAGGTGCATTGTCAGGCCTGATTGTAAGAAGGAATAAAGGGTGATGGGAAATAGGGAATAAGAAGTAAGGAAAAGGGCGGGGAGAAAATATCTTGAAGGGAAAAATGGGAAGGAAGGAATCTTATATTGTATTTTTGTCTGTAATGCATTCACCAATGTCCTTGTTGCTTTTATTATAATATTAATTATTTATTATTAATATAACATAATAAACATCTTTTCTTTTCTTAATCTTTATTAGTCTCTGTAAAAACATCTGTTACAGTCCCTTGTCAAGCCAGCCCATAGCTGTAGTCTTAGGACTAGGCAAGGCTTAGCATAATAAAATTTTATATTATAGTTCGCCCTCCTCTCTCGTTTTCAAATTCCCTATACCTCTGCATTAAAATCCAATTAAAATAACAGAATTCAATTATCATAAAACTGAGAATCCATTTGTATTCGCAATAATAAAAAATAATATTATTACTATAATTTTCAATGATATGAGTATATAAACAAAATAACAATATCGTAAAAACTTAAAAAGAATTATATTTTTATATTTAATAGATTTTTGTAAAAAACTCTAGTATTTCAATTGTTTAATTTTTATTTCCGTTATAAATTTAAAAATAACATAACAGCTTTCAAAGCAGTTAATTGTATATTGAATTTTCAGTATATTTTTCTATAGTTTAATATGTAATTTTACAATTAATCGTAGTGAACAAACGTGGATATATTTTATATGAAAAATCGCGGTGGATGAGATTATGAACCACTTAAAAATATTGCATAAAATCGGTTACAAAATTAATAATTACTAAACGTAATTCTCAGTATTAATTAACGAAATTTATTAAATTATTTTTTGGTCCACCGATTATCGTAATTAAAATTTAGCGTCTAGACGATAAGTGTATTGGAAAATTAATTAAAAAATCACCTTTAATGAAATATCTTATCTGTAACGAATAAATTATTACCATTGGTACATTTTTCTGTCGTTTTAACACGAAACGAAGGAAATATTTAACGTTTTTGTCTGTTCAAAGCCAACGTTTTCCCATAAGAGTTAGAGGCGGAAGCTACATAGAATAAACAATATTAAGTTAGACACGACGTTTGCTGGTTATAATTTAATGCCTAACTACTCTCTGCTCTGTGAGGTTTAAATTGAAACCAACCACTTGTGGCTCATAACTCCGTTAGCTTGCCGACTGGCTGTCGTCACTATTATTATTACAGTTGACTTTGCGAAGGAATTCACTAGATTCAGTTCTGAAATATCTTTCAAACATTTATGAACCTTACGCCCATAATTATAAGGTTCGGTTCACTGTGATCCAAAAGTAATAAACCGTGGAAAAACTTTATGGAAAGATGAATAAGATATGGTTATTTCGACGGCGATACAATCAACAGGTGCAAATGAAGTTTTTAATATCATTTCAATTGTAGAAAAAGATATTTTTATTTTCGTCTACGTATCATAAATTTGACGGTTCGTTAAACTCGTTCGGTTTTTTATGTATCGTCGGTGATTTTTAACATTATTTTAATTAGTTGTAATTATACGGTACGGGATAATCAAACGGGGCATGTCCCGACAAAAAAGTTGGTGAATCGGAGAATTTAAACGAGTTGTAAATTAATTTAACGAAAACGTTCTTTGAATCACACTTCGGTTTTATGTTTTGGCTAGCTTTGCATCGCGTTTTTTATAGTGTTGAAGTTTGACTTGACAAACTTTATGACGTTTATGTCATAATAGGAGAAAAGGCTTATCCCTAGCAGTGGCATATTTACAAGCTGTTACTTTTTCACTTACGTTCTGTACATCTTTTATTTATATAGCCCATAATCTTCTACAGTAAATATGCTCATTAATGTGTAATAAAATCTTCTAATAAATATAGTATTTTTGATATTGGAGCATTCAAGCACACAAACTAGTTCAGTTTTTTAATAAAGTCTATAATTAGAAAGCTTCTCCCTAATAGGAGAAGAGGCCTATGCCCAGCAGTGGGATATGTACAGGCTGTGTTACGTTACGTTTTTTTTATAATTAGGTAATGATTCTTAAAATTGTATACTTAGAAGCACTTCAAATAATTTGCTACAAGTACAAAAGTAGTAGTCCTACCTATAATATTATTTTAGTATAAAATAATTATTTTAATTGAAATATTAGCCTATAATTATGACTTAGGGCATGTCTATGTCTAAGTAATTTATGTGATACCTTGCGTTCTGATTGGCTAACGATTATACAGTTCTCATTACCTACTCTTCGAATAGCCAATAGAAAAATAATTTTATTTCAATGTAATTTTATTTCGAGTTACAGAAAAAAAGTCGAGGGAAGTGGCTTTTTATTTATGCGAATTTCCTAAACCACTATTTACTATCATTACGCAGATTAATTGATATTATCAAAGAGACCGCCGTTTTCTACAAACTTGACTGTTAAAAAAAAGTAAAGGATATGTATTATTTTATTTAATAAAAAAGTATGATATTTGCTTATGCAATTATAATTGAGTTATATTAATGTTATCTATTTTATTATTTCTCGTTAATCCGCACTCAGAAAAATTATATTTAAATTTGAAAATAACAAAAAGGTGTCTGTGTAGCTGTGACGAAATATGATAAGATGTTTTACTTAGACTTACTGATCAGAAGATCCGCTGAGAGACAAAAAATTCAAATAATATCGTATTTCAGAATCTTTATTTTATTTAATACGTAACGTAAGAATAATTTTATACTGAGTCTTTTTACTTTTTATGTGTAACATTTTAACCTCAGAATAAAAATAGCGTAAAGAAGTCGTGTGATTCAAAATTCTGGTATTATGTATTTATTTGACAGGCTCTTATATCTATATGTATAAGGCTTTTTAAATTTAAAAGGACGTGCTTTTAATTTGTTGGATAATAATTATTACGTCCCACAGTGGGACAAAAGCCTTGTGCATTATAAAGAAAATTAGGAGATATAGGTATGTAATTGTGATCATTTCAACTTACAATTAGCTACTTCTTACTTAATTTTTTTTTCATGGTATAGGACTGCAAACGAGCTGACAGATTACCCGATGGTAAGTGAATGCTGTCGCCCATGGACATTTGCAACACCAAAGAAGCTACAAAATGCGTTGCCGGCCTTTTAGGGTGTATGGAGGGCGAATGGATGGGGAATAAATGGGGAAGGGGTGGGGAATTGGGCCTGCGGTACCCACACTCACACGGTGAAACACGATGCAAGCGTCATTTTACGCTGGTTTTCTGAAAGGCCGTGGTATCAATCCGGTCAAGCCGGCCCATTCGTGCAAATGCATGGCTCTCCCACGGTAACAAAATAGTAAGTGAAAATATATGAATAACAGCTCACATCCGCCATCTTGGATTTTTGTTGACGTCACATAGCGTAACACTTCCTGGAAATAACATCAACCTAACACCTTCTTTTTCAAAATCAACAAAAAAGCAACTTTAAATTACTGACAAGAATTCAGTCAACCGCAAAAATAAATAAAAAGGAAAACTATAAAGGGGTGAGAATAATACATTCCTGAAAGGGTTCTTTTACGACAATACTGGCTGTTATGCCTACAGTGAAATGTCCTACAAATCTTACTGAGGGTCGACTTATGGTTCTCTAGAAATAAGGGATCACTGTTGCCTGAGATCTGGTATTCTCGTGAATATTTTATTTATAGGCAAACTGGTTACCATTTATTTCACATAAAACAAAAAATATGGTGATTTTATTAACTCGGGTAGTTTATAAATTTATAGTCTGCAAAGGCGTATAAATGTTGTGAATATTTGTAGTCGGTGATGTTTAAAAGCCTATCTTCATTACAAATCAGGATTGTACTGAAATCTTGAGATTAATTCTTTAAAAAAACAAATTAACCAGTTTTATAAGTGTACGATACGATAGACAAGAAGCTATAAATATTTTTTTTCATCAGTAGCGTTTACACCCTCTCAAAGTATTTTATTGCTCTTTTTATTAACACTTTGTTTAATTTCTCGCGTGAGTAAAAAGATTTATAAGTATTGAATTTTGTTGGATATAAGAGTGCTTCAAATAATCACTGGGTCAAGAGACGTAACGACTTAGGTTTCTTCCAAGCCTTAATTCGGACAATTTTGTCAAGAGATTGAACAACGAAAGTCCTAACAAAAGAAAACCTTGAAAGTTACAAAATATTTTGTATTATTTTGTAATAGAAGTTTATTTCTACTTATTTTACACAAAGCGTCTTAATTAGTTTATACAGAAAGGTTTTTAAATGAAAATATGATACTCAAATCGCAAGGGACCTTTGAAATATCGTCTCAAAGTTCAAACCACCATTTTCGGCGACAATCATTAATACTGAAATCGAACGTTCCGGAAATTTTCGAAGTGAAATATTGAATTTATTTGTACTAATGTTAGACTAATGGTTGTATTCAAACGTAAATAAATGTCTTGTTTTTAATTACTTCTAGCTCGTAAAGTTCGTTCATTTCTTACAAATGGACAGATCGTTTCGCTTAATGTCTCAGACATGAATATAGACGAGTTTCTTTTTAAACATGATAATTACGGCCTTGACAATTACCAACAAACATTAGTGCGACGAAAATAGAATAAGAGGTCGTTTGAAGATTTTAGACCCCCCCCCCTCCCCCACATGTAACGCACCGTAACGTTGTTCTGTACCCCACCCCCTAGAAAATTCCCCATTACATAACATTTCACCAAAATTGTTAGGTGATTTTCACCTAACTCAATAAAATAATTTCCGAGACAATTTTCATCTAAAAATCACAATTATGTCGTTACGTAACGCGTTGTTGTTATACCCCCTCCTGACCCCATAACGCATCGTAACGTTTTACAAGACCCTCCCCTCCCCCCAAACAGCGTTACGTAATAATGAATGAAACCTAATATTTACGAAGAGTAAACAAATTGATCCGTGAGTTGAGGATGAACGTTTCAAAAACTGTTATCTATAAGAAAATATTCTGTTTTACAGATTTCGATTGACTTATCATAAAACTGAATCGGGGTGTCATTATAGACTATGATAAACCATGACATGACATCTTAATTTTATATTTTAAACTTTCGCGATGTAATTTATTCATATTTGCTTTGTAGACGGGTCTTATCGCGATAATCTTTACGTATTACAATACCTTTTTGCCCGACGTTTCGGCGAAGTTGCATTCACCGTGGTCACGAGCTGACTGACTCTGACTGTAACTAAGTTGTTCATTTTTAGAACATTGGAAAATTGATTCCGAATTATTTCATCCGTCACACTGCTGATTTTATTAATTTAATTATTTCATGATATAGTGTCTCTTACCTTTAAAAATACTTATTTGTTAAGTGGTGTTAATTTTTATGGTGTGTTTTAAAGTGCCAATGATTTACGAACCCCTTTTTGAAATGTCATCTTTCGACCTGTAGAAAAATATCCTGCTTGATACATTTCAGCGTCATTAGAACATTACAATAAAATGTGAATAAAAACAATTAAACAAGCAACTGATATACAATAAATTCTATACGAAACTTCGCGACAACCAATGTGATAATCTGCATAGCACTATGAATATCAAGTTGTTACCATAATACCGAACTGGTTCGCAAACTATTTGACATCAACAATAGGTATTGGTTACAGAAACATTCGGCTCTATTGTAACTCATTGCAAGAGTACGAATAGCTCAAACTACAGCAGAATTTCAGGCGAACTTTGAAAATGAAGATACAACCAGTGACATTTGAGCTGTCTACAATGTCTCAATGCACGAAATGTCAGAGTAATATTCCTTTATTAAACAAGAATTCAAAATGGAAGCCCATGAAAGCTATGCAATTTAGATCCAAAAATAAAATCGGATATTAAAAACTTTTGAATTTCAACGGATTTTAATTAATATTATGAATTTTTAAGCAAGTAACTCTGTATATACAATTATGAATAAGACTTCCGCGAAAGCAATAACTGTGACAATTTTAGAACACTGATTTGATTATACTAAGTACTTAATTAAGTTTTCATTAATACTATCAATATATTTTGATATTCGCGTATACTTTGTAAGTATTAATGTTGCTATTTAAAATTCATAACTTGTGTCCCATTTCCAGTAGCTCAGAAGCAAGTGATAGCATTCGAAGAAGTTTAATGTCTGCTGTTGCAATTGTTGTTGTTGTTATAAGAAACTGTTAGAATATATTAAAATTCTGTGTATTAAAATTGAAATTCTGTTATTGAAACGCATATATATTTTGTCATAATACGTCATTTGATACTTCCTATTAAAACATACATAGAAACTGAAATACCACACGATCCAAAACTATGAAACCCACACTACCCTACACTAAATAAAACATACACTTCTATTTCCTTTCAGAAAAGAATAGGTAAATTAGATAAATTACGTCTATAAATAAGCTAAACGATAAAGTTTTATCGAACACTAAAAGCATTTCAAAGTCACTGCTATTGTTATCTAAATACCGCTCTAAGTGTCTCGTATACTTTTAGCTCCGACGCAAACCGCCAAGCCGTATAAGGGGATGCATAGCTCAAATCATTCTCCAATTCAGCCGGACGACAAGAACCCAGACGTAGTGCCTCTCGGGAAAGGTGAGAACGCTTGTTTGTTATATTCGTATCCTAGGAACACTCGAGCAACGCGAGATAATAAAATAAGTATGTTAGTGTGTCATAGCGAAATACTTTTGAGTGTATTCCAGCGAAGATTGCCTTTTGTTTCGCACGGCTATCCCGTTGGTTGTATTTGAGTACAGTCTTCTAAATAAAGAAGGCGTCAATCTTAATTATATATATCTTAATAATATATAATTTAATTTGTAATTTTATTTGAATAGTTAAGTTTAATTTGTACCTTTGTTTCATGTTCATAGTAAATTATATTAAACTTAAACCCAATACCAGGTACGGTACCAGGAACTTATATTAAAATTTATCTGTACACCTAATTCTGTACCTAGATTCACAGCAAATAAATATTATTATTAATATAATGGGATAAGGCGAAATTTTTCTGGTAACGTTTAAGCCTACTTAAATACTATTTAATGCGAAAGATTACAAACACAGTTTTATTTTTAAGAATATTTCATTTTCTCCTTTTCAGCTACCAAATTTCGTCTTAAACGTTTCTTTATTTCACAGATTTCAACTGCACGCGAGATTCAGAACGGCCCCCGGAGCCACCGCCCTACGGAGCGGTGGTCTCGCCGCCGGTAGGATCTTCCAGAAGCGTGCACAGCCTGCACGACCGGTCCAACACGCCGCACACGCCCAACACACCCGTGTCCGATGCTCAGGTATAACACACATAAAATAAAATAAAAAAGTGTTTTGCTTCCTGTCGACTTTTTTTTTACATTTTCTTAAATCTATTCTCATGATCGGAACCTCCGATCTGAAGATAATTTTGTGTTAAAAATGCTGTCTCACACTACATCTTTCTACACTAACTCTTTCACGGTCAAATCCATCCGTCTGTGGAACTCCTTTCCGCTAAATACAAGACGTGCACCGTCAATCGCTTCGTTTAAAAAAAAATAAAAGATCACTATCTTGCTTCTTAAACTAATATACATGTATGTAGTATTTATATGTGTATGTATTTATTTATCTGTATACAAGGTGTCTCAAAAGTCAACGATTAAATTGAAATGGCTATAACCCATTGCCAGCTCATAATTGACCAAATATCAAAAAATCATTTTAGTAAAAGTCTCTTAGTTTAGAAGATAGAGGCCCATTTGTGTAAAATTAGAAAATTGATGTGATTTATGTGATGATGGTGATTTTTTTTTATTTTTGCTACAATAACTGAGTTTCCCTGAAAAACAGAACAACTAGTTTATTTTTTTTATCACAACATTTATTAAGTAGGTGCTAATTATGAAATAAATTGGTTCAAAAATGTAGGTTGGTAGTTGGCACATTCAGTATTTTTGGTGGAAAAAGCATTAAATTTGTAGGAGAAAATGGTATGCTACACATTATTTTAATCTTCCCGAAGTTTCAAAATTGTTCGACGTTTCGACTTTCCGTAACCACGAATAAAGTGCTTTGTTTTAAATCCGTTTAAACAGTTTAATTTCAACATACAGTTTAAATTACGAAAATATTGTTCATATAATATTTTTGTTTCTAGAGTATCGGTATGCTAGCAGAGGACCGGCGGAGTGTCACGAGCGGGACTCTGTCGAGGCGAAGAGAGGTCGTCACGACGAGGACACCGCTTTTAGCGAATGCGCGGGAGAGCTGTGTGTAGACTGTTTATATAACACTTTATATTAAAGGAAACTCGTATAAATTTCTGCTTGTGTATTTTACTATTGCTTAGGTTTTGATAAACACCCAGATCTAGGAACAAATATTTGGACTAAACATCTGCCCCGAGCGGGGATGATGTCTCGCAACTGATGACTCATGAAGAAAATTGTATAGCTTTGGTATACCTACTATATAGAAGAATTTGAAGTAATAGAGGAATGGTTGAAGTAAAAACTAAATAAATAGTATTAATGATTTAGTATATTATATGGTAAAAAGGAAATATTAAATTAATGTGTTTACCTTCTTATTCTAAATTTTAAGTTAATTTGCCTAATCAAGACTTATTCTCGAGAGTTTTTATCTATGCAGCTAAGCGGTTCAAACTAATATCATTATGTAAGTTGGAAGTAGATATCTAACTTTGCGTATTACTTTAAGTTTATTAATTCTCTTCATATAAGTTTTACAATATGTACCTACACGTAGCTTTACATACAAATCCGTGTCGTGATAAGACCTATTGTGTTTGAAAATTCAATCCATTAATACTAATTAAATAAATTTAAATAAAAAAAATTTAAAAGGTTTCTATTTAAAAAAATAATCAAATCCTTCACTAAGTACCTTACTCATTACTGGTTGTAAAAAATTTGAATGTTAATAAAAGCGTAGCACGAAAAATTAATGACATAAATAAGTCCTTTGTTAGGAACGTGAACCGATACGATCTCGCTTTACGAAACTTTATACCTATTCGCATTATGCGTAAATGAAATTCGATCGTATCATTCACTTCGTAGAATTACATAAAACGAAAGTTCGAGAACCGCGATGTTAAATTGCGAAGTTTTATTGTAATTTTCGTCATCACTCTTTGAAATTGATATTATTGTACCCTGAGAAGATAAAATTTTTTGGTGAAAAATTCTATTAAATGCCAAAAATTTACAAATTTTTGGGCATTTTACAGGAAACTGTTTAATTAATAGCTGTGTTCCGCGGCTTACCGTCTAATATTTCGGATTTTTTCGGGGAATAAATAAATATCGGCATTTTTACATATTTTATTACAATTTTTGAGTTTTTTAAAGATATTTTAAACTGATAATTTTGCATAAAGTGACTAGGAGCGTCCCTAGAATTTTTTCGCTAAAAGTGCTGCATGTTAATGGATGTATTAAAGTCAAAGAATGAACCAAAAAGTACGTTATTAAAAACGATTAAAATATCGTATGCCAGTTATAACTTCTTTATCAGCAAAAAATAATATGGCGTACGTCACTCGCGTTTGTGTTTTTTAAAATAGTTTGACTGGATGGTAGCTTTTGGTATAGATGGAGCGGTGAATTAAAAAAATGCATCTGTAACGTCTGCTCAAAAAAAACTCTAATTCAATTTTAACGCCACGGAACTTTTTCCGACGTATTTCTGTCGGGTAGTTGAAAATTGTAAAACAGTTGCTCAAAGCGCCTGTAATTCTTTGAGCAATAAAGAAAAGGCTCACAAAGCGAGGATCTAGCGCGCCATTTTGGATTCAAACAACAAATAATAAAACATAGACCGAAATGCACATTTGCGATGAAAACTTTATATCCTGACGACAAAGTTGATAAAAAAATCAGTGACCTCCGTGCAAAGAACTTTTGTAAAATTAAATGTGAAGGAAAAGCGAGCACATGAATGTAATGTACGACATGTTTTGAAATGTGAATTATTATTTTTGTAGTGTGCAAGAAAAACAAAATATTGCGTTATTTATAGTGACAAAGGCAACAAAATTGTAACAAGATTGAAAACGATAATTATCGGGATATTTTGATCCGATTTAAAAAAAAAGTACGGCGATAAACAGTCAATTTATTAAGAATGAGAATCCGTTTATGTGAGACACATAAGCCTAACATAATGATACAAAATTCCCACAAAGATGTACGATTAATAAGATAAAGTAATAAAAGTTGCTCCACTCTAGTTTCGAAGGAATTAATCTAAAAGTGTCAAGAGCGGTAAGCGTCGTGGACATCGCGCGTCGAGCGGTGCTTGAAGTTTGAATAAAACATGCTGCCTGCGCCGCGCTGACGCGTCGCAGTATAACGCTTTACGGGCGCACACTATTGCTAAATATTTTTACATAACTTTGAGAAATTGGAAACTTGACTGATTTTTCTGATACTATGATCCAAATGGAGGTAGGTGCGTTTGAAGCCCCCTTGTCATGACAACTTCCCAAAAAAATTACCAGTCAAATTGGAAAAGAAATAAAAATGTATATACGTGGGACAATTTATGTCTCACTTACAGATAATTTTGATGACACCGAAAGAAATTTGAAGATAACATAAAATAGCTAGTCCGCAACCGTATATGGATTCGGGGTAATGTTTTATCTGCGCTATTTATACGTTTGTATCTCAAACGCTTAATCGATTTGGAAGGGGGTACAGTGTAACTAGATTCCAATCGCGGAATGTCGGCAGCAAAAATTCATCATGGCGGATCTAACTGGTTGGTCTCAATTTTTTGTTCTTCTTATATGCTAAGAAAAACAAAAAATAAAATAAGTAGTCGGATTTTTTGGTCTTTATAGTTAAAGCCCTAACTTTTCTATTCTGTATAAAATACATGCATAGGTAAGTCTTATTTTTGTACCACTAAATACATATGAATACCAAAAGTAATACGTATTAAAGAAAAACAGTTTAAAAATGTATAAAACAGTTTGTATCGCTGCGGAAAAGTTGTATTAAACGGTGCAGAGGTCGTGAATAAAACAAGAAGCGGGCTCCATATTGGCGCCAGACAACTGCATAAAGCCTTCCACACCCGACGTAACTGGAGAATAGTTTTATTAACAAACGAAACTTTCGTCCGCTATATATATACAATACATTGAAAAACATCGGTTTTAAATGGAATTTCCATCAAAATCGAACAACTGTCAAACAATAGTAGAGATAGTCCAAAAGCTATAAAAGCTTTGCTAGGAAAGAAAAATAGCGATAGATGAATAAAAAGGAATAAATGGATAATTGGGCTTATCCTGCAAAATTCAGTCACATTTTAACCAACTTCAAAAAGGAGGAGGTTATCAATTCGGTCCGTAAGATTTTTTTTCTATGTAAGTACACCAATCACTAGAAGATGGTTGGACGATTTTGACAATTCTTTTTTCTTTTGAAAGGGTATAACCCTCATGGGACTACCATTGTGAGGAAATCAGGATCTGATGATGGGATCCTGGTGAAATCAAGGAAACTCCTCAAAAATTGTAGGCACACCTATCGCGATTTCTGTAATTTTCAAAGTAACTCACTTCACTTGCTCACGAAAAGTAGCATCTGATGAAGTGGAACTGATGATGAAGATCAGAAATGGTCACCAAAAATAGAGTAAAAAAAAACCGGTATCTGTTAATCATCAATTGTAACTTAAAGGTCCACCTTTAACTAATAATAACTTTTCCACAAAAAATAAACCAACCGAACCGACGACCGACCGAAAAATAAACTGAAAAGTTAAAAATAATCTTATTACTCCACAACATTTTGAAGTCGGTGACGGCGGTTAGCCACCACTGCGGGGTGGACCGAGACACTGCCCAACACAAGCTGGAGGTGTGTCCCACGTGGACAGGTCTTGGTCCAGGAAATCGGGCGAAATCTCTCCTAGGAGGCCGTAGTCAACTTCTGTGAGACCGTCAAGGTCCAGAAGGATACTGCGGAGTGGACACGGGAGAGGGCCGATCCCGCCTGGCGGTGACGACCTGCGGATCGACTCCACGGCCTCCAAGCCCCAGTTCCCAGGGCAGAATAAATAGGGTACTCCCTCCGGCCGTGGGTGCGTGAGATGGGGGTCTCACGCATCCGTTTTCATACGGCCGAGAGGAGGACCGCAGTC
>DVXP01002271.1:0-13044 GCA_018235645.1 Junonia grisea | reverse complement strand
GTAAAAGGATTTGGTGTAAGTTTCCCAAATGCACTGGTGTATCACAATATCACAAACAATTTGTGAAAAATGCGGAGTAGCGTTATGTCACAATAAATTTAAAAAAAAAATGTTTTAAGTCCTTGCATACAACATAGATAAATTTTCTTTTAGTTTAACTCAATGTTACAGTAATGTTACATACCCTAAATTTGAAATAAATAAAAATTAATGACTATTATTTATTTTTTAATAAATATGTGTCTTTTTATTTGTTAAAACCTGGCATTCTGAATAGTAAATGTAAAAAAATATGATCTTGGGCTACAAAGGGTTAATATGGCCTATGTTTACTGAAGTACAGTGTAGCTTCCCAACAGTAAAATAATTTTTTAAATCGGCCAAATAGTTTCGGAGCCTATTCATTTCAAACAAACAAACAATCAAATCGTTCCTTTTTATAATAATAGTAAAGATGTTACAAATATGTACAATGAGACAGTAACTCGTAATATCCCTCTAGATATGATATCTCCAGAATGGTGTCATATAGACACTTAGAAGTTTGGATAGGAATTATTCTGGAACCCTCTTCAAGTATTTTTTTGTTTTTATTTTGCTTAGAGATGTATTATTATGTAATAAGTATGGATTTTATGAAATTCTACCCTAAAACAAGAGTAAAAAGGAAAATATGTTTTTATGCTAAATTAATGTGTGTAATGTAAATGCAATACCTGCACATGTGACATAACTGTACAAAATATAATGAGAAATATTTACACTGAGTTTCAAAATGGTAATTTTGCAATGCAGTGTATAGCAATAACTTATCCACGATTTCAGTTAATTGTTGAGTTATGCAATTTGTCCATCCTAACTAATATATGGTAGTAAGTTTGTTTTGTTACATTATCTTAGTTTATATTTAATAAATCTTAACTAAATTTTATTTTACATATAAATACACATTATTACTATTGTTAAAAAAGGACAAAAAAAAAACAAATGACAGATAAAAATAACTTTGTCTCATATTACAAATTCTACATTACCACAAACGGAGCCACAGGAAAAAGCTATTCCCAGTTGTTTAAACAAAACAGAAAATTTGATATATTTTTTTAATCAATGGAATTCCTGACTATTTATTTTTCAATTTTTTCATATATTCAATTAAATTGAATATATCTATTTCAGTTCATAACAGATGTAATGAAGCCGATGAAAATCGAAGAGATTATGGACCAAGAGGTGCAGAACCTGTCTGGTGGTGAATTGCAACGTGTCGCACTGGTGCTCTGCCTTGGAAAACCTGCTGAGGTCTACCTGATTGACGAACCCTCGGCCTACCTCGACTCTGAACAACGTTTGGTCGCCGCTAAAGTTATTAAACGGTAAATTTTCAGTCTAAATTAATTTATCTGTATATGGGGAAACATTTTTGTTAGCTCCCACTTACTACTTTGCTCAATTCTAATTAAATTTATCTGTATATAGATCGGTAAACATTTTTTGTTAGATTCCACATACTATGTACTTTGCATATGCAAAAACAAAAGAATCTTTTTGATTACCTATAAGTCAGTTTCACAATCTTCATATATCTAAAAAAATGCTGAAATTGTAGGTAAAATAATGGGACTTTTAGGTGATTTTGTGACTGGTCCTTTCCAAAATTGATTGCTTTTTATTTCTATCTTTTCTTTAAAATAATAATTTAAATGTAAAATATTTAAAACGATACCTGTCAATTAAATAAACATCACAGCTTTACTATATTACAAATTTTATCCATACTCGTAATTAGGAAAAGATGTTTAAGCCAACAGACAAAATTTTGACAAATTAATTGTAACTGCTCTAATTTCTATTTCAGATTCATCCTCCACGCCAAGCGTACGGGTTTCGTAGTAGAGCACGACTTCATAATGGCCACATATCTAGCGGACAGAGTCATAGTGTTCGAAGGTACCCCCTCCGCCCATGCCACAGCCCACGCTCCACAATCTTTGCTTAACGGCATGAACAAGTTCCTTGAATTGCTGGGCATCACCTTCAGACGAGACCCGAATAACTTCCGGCCTAGGATCAATAAACATGCTTCTGTCAAGGTATGCTGTTAATAATGTTTGTTTATTCATAATATATAGATGAATTGCTTAATGTGCGCTAACTTCAAGTCTCGAGAACAGCTGAACCGTAATATGAAAAGATTATTTTGAATTACTCAACCTGTATGAATCATTACAGGCTTTTATATTTTTCATTTTTAAGACAAATATTTAGTTGTGCATGAACTCATGTAATTTAAGCTTTATTTAAATAATTTCAGTATAGAACTTAATGTGGATGTCTATTTTGTTATTTTTAGTAGGGATCCAAAAGGATATATTTAGTTGATCTAAGTAACTAACTTCATATACATAATGGAATATTGTTTGTGAAGTTAGTCAGAAACTTTTAGTTTTTTTTTTTAATTTTTAATTAAAATGATTTATTAAAAATTACGAAATATTTAGTACTTATACAATTATTATTTAAAATATAATTATTTTTATTCCTCTTTTTACAATAAAAACATGAATATGTCGGAAACTAACTACTTATAACTTTTGTTACAGGACATAGAACAGAAAAGGGCAGGCCAGTATTTCTTCTTGGAAGACTAAACGCTGTTATAAAGATATTTATATATATATTGGAGCAACTGTATACCTGTCACAATGTTGATGGTCGGCCATCTGTGTATTTCCAAATAATTGTATTACTGTAATAAATCAATTTTATACAAAGTTTTCTTTTATTTTTATCTATTCACATAATAAGATTAGTTATTTGAAAAAAAATATTTAGATTGCAAGTTTACCATTAACAGGCGCCATGCTTTTCAGATGAAGCAGGTATTAATAAAAAGCAACAAGCAAAGATAAGTATCTTCACATAACGTGATTCGAGAACTCAATCTCAAAAATCGACACAATAGACACTTGAGAAAATGTAAGCAAAAATGCCACGGACGGTGATTTTGTCGAATAACAAATAATGAATATTCGATCAAGCTCTTGGCGAAAAACTTTAATTCATTTTATAATTATTTAGAACGGATGTAATTTATCAAATGTAATGTTTACATACAAATATCTATATTATATTTCATTATAGCCTGTTATCATTAAATTCGTATTTCTTTTTCTTCTCTGAACTGTCTAATAGGATGTCTAATAACTGTGAACAGGCAGGGTTAAGTGATATCACAAATGTTTTCTTTGTTTAATTCGTAGCATACCTGTGAGTTCTATCCTTACTTGAGCTTTCTAGTAAGCAATTTTTAACGAATAAAAAAATGAGGTGCGATTTAATATATTGAAACTCAAAATAGCCAGTTAAAAAACTTGAAAAAAATCTTAAAGTTTAAATTCGTCAGGAACTAACGTGCATTTGTGGGGGGGGGGGGAGCTCCAGCACCCTAGCTCTCCTCTCCCTAGATTCGTTGGTCACTATTGCACTTGAAGCGAAAGTTCAACCTTACTTTTTATTCCTCCTTAGTGCCTGCAGTTAGAACATACGCAATATGATATAAATGGGTTACGGTAATATTATAAGAAAAATGACCGCAGACACCTCGTGACCCAAATAGCGCTTTGCAGTAGGTATACCTAGATATCTATGTTATAGGGTGAATCCGGAGTTGACCGCATTAAGAAAATATTGGAAGATTATGAACAGCTCATATTTGTTTGTATAGCTAAGTATACGTAAACATATACACTACGCTATGTTTGGCATTTCAATCTAGAATGAGTCAAATAAAATTAGTTTATACATCTTTATGTATGACATAAGTATGCCAATTTGCAACTTATCTACCAATTTAATTAAAACAAAAATATTTAAAATTTATATAATGAAATAGAATTTACCCGACAAAACGCAAAGATTAAGAATAATATACAATGCCGGAGTTTGTTTATTCATTTGAACGCGCTAATCTTAACAACTACCCACGGCAATCGGTCCAGTTTGAAAAATTACATTTCCAGTTAAAATTTGTTATTTATATGATACTATTGCTATTTCAAAAGTATTGAAGCCTGTTTGTTAAACAAATTACCCAAGAACGACTAAAGTTACTTATTTCGATAAAACTTTTGTTGTCAGTAGACTTCACGGTATTATATAATTCCTTATTAGGTACCTAATATAATATATCTACCTGGAAACACTGATATGTTATTTTCCAATAATTTGGGAGATACTTGAAATTATAATCAAAACAAAAAATTAAATCACGTAAGTGGAACCGCACGATTTAGTTTTTTCATGTCCTCGGATATATTACAGTCATATACCTTGATATAACCTACAACTAACTATAGTATTATTCATCGTGTTTTACGCTGCTTAGCGAGACATCGTCATCATGTAATATATTGTCAATGTTATTACGCAGACTGATTCATGATCGCCTTCAAGATGATGATCTAATGATAGTTATTCAGATCTGTGACGATTCTTTAATCTGTATTCTGTACCTTTAACCCACGTGACAAATTGAATTTTACACTCATTAAACAGCGATAATAATGAACATGAACCAATTGTCTGGTTTCAATGTTATTTCAGGATGACTAATTTTTAATCTTGTAAAAAATGAAAATATCTACTAATTTCTTAAATTCAAGGTTCTGACTAACAAACAGTTGTAAAGGGATCTAAATAAAAAAAAATATTTTTTAAATAGGTAGGTACCTATCTAAAAAGTAAATTTTTATCCTAAATGAACGGTTTCGTTTAGCATTCATTAACGAATCTACAACTTTAAAATGTGTAAAATATTTCCTTTTGACTGCTCCTAATATCGCTTTTATATAGATTTTCTATTGAACAAAACGCATGTAAATTTTACTTGCACTTTACAGTTAATGCGCCTTTATTGTAATCGTTTGTTGTCTACACAGCCAACTTTTAACTTTTCATATTTTTGCATTGATAAATTAAAGGGGCGTTGCATTAATTGAAATTTAATGATCATAATAATAACAATTTGTGTAAGGTTTCCTCAATTCTAGCTTAGAATGCATCGAAGCCTAAGTATTCCCCGGCCGGCGGCCCCGCAACGCGGCTTCGGGAGTGCGGGCCTGACCGACGCCGGTGACATCATCGCTTACGTGGACCAGAGGCTGCGAACATTTCGTTAATGTTTCATTGAAATAATGTCGGAACTATAAACTAAATAATTAAACTCCAAAATTTTGCACAATTTGAACGCCTATTTAAATATTCTATAGTCAATTAGTCAGTTATAAACGGAAAATTACTTGACAAAATAAAGAAAGGCATTTAATTTTAAGTAGTTATTGTCGTTGCGCGTGCAAAACTGCGTTACTAGTTTTTTTCTAGAAGTTTAAAATTAGAGTGAAATGCTATTGTATTTGGCTTCAAATTTCTTGTGTTAGAATTTAGTTTTGCGGTATTGCACGCGCAACGACGTTATGCCAACAAAATAAATTTACTAAATAAATTCAAATAAATAAAAAAAAACCTATTATATATAAACTAAAAATTAGTTATAGGTAATTCATCCATAACTTCATATTTTTAATGAAAAGCATTGGATAAGCTCAACTATATAACGTTCCGTAACCAATGGTTGACCAGCCCTCCCTACGGCAGTGAGTGAGAGGGCGAACAAAAACGCCACGATTACGATTCCGCCCGACCTCCGCGAGAGCGTTCGACTATTCGACGACCGCACGACGTGTTTATTTCGGAATTCGCTAGTGTCTTGGTTGGGTGTGTCGCCGATTAAAATAAAAGTATGTATTTACATTTTATTTCCTCATATAATATACGTAGAAATAATGTGATTAACGATAAAAATGAATCTTGTGTGAAAGTAGTTATGAGTTTTGATATATAAAAAGCAATATAAGCTCATTTTTGTTTGCAAAACGCAAAAGCCGGTTCACGCGATTGTAGTTTATTTTTAGTAGGTTTATAGCGTAAAGGCGTTCCAGTGTTTGATTTTTAGTTTGCATGTTATTATCCTCATCATTTTTGTTTTAGAAGACAACATGAGCGGACAGCAGTATTACCCGTACAAGGTGAGTTTCCTCCTACATTGTAGAACAATCTATAGCTGTATCGATTCTCAGGAGATGATGTCATCTTTTTGGGGCAAGGTTACTGCTAAAGCGGGTTTTATTAGGAAATCTTATGGGTAAACAAATTAAATATAGAGAGGCAATTTAGTTTGTGGAAAGTTCTTTAATGTCTTACTTCCTATTAGATAAAATATAGAAAGTTTTTTTCTTATAAGATTCTTATCGTATTTTCAAAAGACGCCGGCCGCCCGGTATTTAATTTGAAAGGGATTGCGGATCAGTTTTATTTATAATGTGTAATAAATAATCAAGAGTCAATTTTAATAAAAATAGGATTAAAGTATATACTTACATTGGCTACTTTTTCCGATTATTACCAACAGTTTCCTTGTAGTCACGCAAGCCTGGTCTATAATTTAAAAAACAAACAATGTAGAATGTAACAAGTAGCGCACCTGTATATGTAGGTAGCAAGGAAACTAATTACTTTTTAGGAAATGCCTAATTGTTATAACAATGGGTTTTTTAAAAGCACGCTAATCGATTGTAATTAGTTACAAAACATGTGTAGTCAATTAAATTTGATTAAAAAAGCAATTTGTTTCATAAATATTTTAAATTATTATACGGAGAAATAAATGGGCATCGTTTTAATTACTCTTACTGCATTTAACTGTGGAGTTCAGTTTAGTAGTTTTTCCGAGCGCCGCAAAGAGGTGCCAATTACTGCATAAATGAGGACTCGCTTCCCTCATCAAAGTGAAGATGAATGGATACTTATACAACACTTAATTTTTAATTGCAATTAAATCTCGAGCTTTTTTATTCATTTCCGTTTTTAAATTGTCGATATAATAAACTAAATATTTCTTTATATTAAATAGAATGTTGAGTATTTGGCTATTAAAAGAGAACAGTAAAGTAACAGCCTGTATTGTAATGTTCCACTGCGGGCGATAAACCTCCCCTCCCAATAAGGAAAACTCTTAAAACCAATTTATTTATCACATTTATAGACAATTTTCTTTCTTTATAGTGTACCCCCACGGTCTACCCCGCGGATCCCTTCGACCCGGCTGCGGATGCAGAGACGCTCCGCAAGGCTATGAAGGGCTTCGGCACAGACGAGAAGGCCATCATCGACGTCCTGTGCCGTCGCGGAATCGTCCAGCGTTTGGAAATCGCTGAAACCTTCAAAACCAACTATGGCAAGGTAAATTGCACCTATTTTTACCACTTTGAAATTGTCATTAGTTGAAATTTTGTAATAGAATGACTTTATCACAATTCGTTATTTCATATTGAAATTTGTTATTTTGAAACAAAATAACGCTCAACTAAATGTTTTATTTTATTGATAGCGACTATAATATGTATGTTTGTTAATTAGTCTGCTGCTTTGCATGGTAATTGTTCAGTATTTAGCGTGTTTCATTTTTATCAAATTTATTTTTATATATAAACGAAAATTCTAGAATTAGCTAATTCTAAATAAAAGGAGCAAAAACATGAATTATATTAACAAATTCAAAGTATTTTTTGTGATACTTAATATGATGAAGATGCATCGGAAAGTTTACACTGTATAATATGTAGTATCTTATCTTTCAAGTTTTAAAAATAACTCAATCATATAGGTGCGTGAGGTGCAATATTTACTACTCATACCTATTTTATTACTTCTACACATAGCTATTATCAATTTATTGGTGCGTATTATAAAGAAGAATTGACTTGTTCATTGGTATCATTGTATGTTATTACTTATTACATTTAAAACAAAACTTATATATTTTTTAACTGAAACCAGAGTGATATCTCAAAGCACTAGTAGTAAATTATGTATCTAACTAGGAAAACTCAGTACAGTTTTAGTAACACTTGATTAGATTTCATGAACACAAGATACCCGCTAGATCAGATGTCGCAGCTCTACTAATAGAGGTCAAGTCATTTTTAAAGAGATTTTGATAACGAAAATATCTTCAATTTTTTTGTTGTCGGAAATAACAATTAATATTATAGTATTTAGTTGACTAATTATAATTTTTAGTCTTGAATTCCAGCAGTTATATTGTTTTTTTTTATCGCTATATAAATTGATTTTTTAAATAATTTGTGGTACTGGTATACGCACCTATACTAGTAAAAACTGAAAATGTATTTGTATAATTTGTCATTATCAAAATTATTACACTAGTTTGTTGATATTATGAGTAACGAAGTAAATCCTTTACCTTCTAAGAAAACTTAAGTAGTAGAATAAATCTGTGGTAAGTCAATGAACTGAAAGACCTACATTCTAAGCCGTGACCAGCGCGTAACCGGACATTTTATGTCTGCAATGCAGTTGACAGCAATAAAATATTTAATACATTAAATAATTTATACATTTAAAATATTGTCTTGCCCATAACATTAACTCACATTAACTCGTAATGCCAGAGAAGTATAAATTTAATAGAAACAAATACTCAAATATAAATGTAGAGCCGAGATGGCCTAGTGGTGCGAACCAGGCGCGGTCCCAAGGGGGGGGTCACAGAGGACATGACTCCCCCCAAAACCATACATGTCAAAGGAAAACATTTTGGGGGCAAAGTAAAAATGCAGATAAAACATGTCAAAATCTGCAATTTTCAATACTCACGATAACATTTTAAGTGTCTTATAAGAAAAAAGCACAAAATATCTATATTATAAAGTTAAGTATTTCATTCGTGACCCCCCAAAACTTGTGAGTTTGTGACCCTCCCCAAAATTTGAAGCTGCGACCGCGCCTGCGCATACCTATATATGTTATATATCAAAGAGTTGTATAAAATAATCACTTAAAAACACTTGATTTTATTTTTTACTTATGTTACAATGAGTACTTCGTACTACGTATATTCATTAAACTCTATCTTAAATTCTTAGTTTGCACTCATAAATTATACAGATAATTGTTAAGATAGATTATCATTAAGAGCGAAATCTTATCAAAATCAAAGGGTCTACAACTACTGCCACTACATAAAAAACATACACGTTATGTTTTTTATGTATTGGCAGTATATTACAATAATTAAATATATACTTTTATTGGGCACAATACATTATACCTTAACTTACGAAAAACAAAAGAAGGGAAATTGGCAGGAAAACGTATTACGCCATTCATTCATATTTTTTAAAGAATTGATTTGTAATAAAATGAATAATTAAGTTATTCTAGTCAGTATTTCAAATTGAAATATAATTTAAGCCGATTCATATAATAATCTAATTAATTCTTAGCTAACATAATTTTATTAGATTTGTATATTTTCATTTAATTACAGATAAGAATAAATTATGTGCAAATAATTTGTTTCAAGATAAAGTTGATGATAAAAATATTAAAAATAATACCAAAAAGAATGAAATAACGAACGTAGTATATGCAAAAGGTAGAGATGAAGATAAAAATTCTTTACGTTCGCTCAAATCTATTAAAGTTGGGGCGTGTGCGTTTTTAAACATACCAATTGTGAGAGTAAGTGTTTTAAGTTTCTATTGTCATGTATATTTTTTATACAAATGCGCAAAAATTCTATGTATGGTTGATTTCGACTTATGTTACTTTCATTTTTAAAGTGTTTTTTAGAATAAAGTTCCGTATATCGTGTATAGCTATCGATAATAATCGATTTTATCAGTAGGTACTAGTATTTCATTAGATAGATTCAACACATAGATAACCTAAATCAAATAACTACTGGATACAGTACCATAGCGAGGGCGGGGGTGGCGGCTGGAAAAGTTCAAGGAAGGAGCAGGTGTAAAAAAAGGAATTGAATTATAATAGAACTAGGGCTACTGTAACTGTAAAAATTACCAAAAAAATTCCATCCGGACCGCGTGGAAAAAAATGGTCATTTATGTGTGTGCAAAATCTGGGGTTTTGTCCCCAGGTATCACTCATGCTAGATACGCCAATGAATACCATTATTGCATATCGTTCCTTATTATTTGTAATTACTAGTAAATAGCATGATGTTGTTAAACTATTTAACACGTTAATTTTTAAACTATCACAATGTTTAGTTTTCAACCGCGTCAACATTGAACAAGAAAGATAAAAATGAACCAAAAAAAGCTTCGTCTGCTCCTCCGAAGGCGCCTGGTGCTGGGGCACAAGGAAGGATCATTGCTGGTAAACAAAAAAATATAATGAACTACTTATTACCATATTTCATACATGATTATATTTAAAAAAAATTAGCACCGCTGAATTTTCAAGTGCTTAAATTCATCTCGTGCTCGGCGGTAAAGGAACACATCGTGTAGAAATCTGCCTATGGCGGAAAATATTCTAAGTCTTGTATATTCGACAACCCGCAGTGGGGCAGCGTGGTCGATAAAGCTCTATAATCTTCTCAATAATAGGAAAATAAGTAATTGCGCATCAGTGAGAGAACGGGCTGTAACTACTACAACTTCAAAATATTTTAGTTCCTTACTGAAACTTAGTTAACTGAAAATTGATTCTTTTCTCAGTGATTGGTGCAGTTGTAGACGTCAAATTCGATCAACATTTACCACCGATTTTAAATGCACTTGAAGTACCTGGACGAAGTAAGTACTCTATTTTTGATATTAAGATTAAGGAGTTGTCGAAATTGTCAATGTATCTCGTACTAATTTAATGTCTGCCTTCTGCAAACGTACTTTATTAAAAACTATTGCTTAAGTGTTGCTACTTTAATATTAAATCAATTATCAGCAATTTGGCCTAAAAATTAAAATTTTTTCAAAAAATCGAACCAATTTCAATCACCTTTACAAAACTTCTAGAACCGCGCCTAATATTGGAAGTGGCCCAACATTTGGGCGACAACACTTGCCGTACTATCGCTATGGACGGTACTGAGGGCTTAGTGCGCGGTCAGCCCATTATTGATACTGGAGCTCCTATTACTATACCGGTGGGTGAACCAACGTTGGGCAGGATTATAAACGTGATTGGTGAACCTATTGGTGAGTTGGTGTCAGTGTTTTTGTCTCAAAGGGGATGAGAGTTTAATGATTTTATTCTTAGCTAGTAAGAAGAGACTAAAATCAATATATTCATACGAAACTATGGGAGATTATTCAAAATTGACATTTTGAAAAATTTTGTTCTTGCTGTCAGATAAATTCAAAGAGTTGTAATGCAATAAAAGTTAACCGATTCGTTGCGACTGATGCGTCTGGCACGTCATCATTGTATGGGGATTCCTAAACGTGGCAACGAATCGATTAATACCTTATTTTTTTTCTTCATTTAGCTAAAAAGTAATTTTCATAATCATTTTACCATTCAATCATTCGTTCACAAAAATATATCTAAACCTTCCCACATACTAGACGAACGCGGACCAATCGAAACCGATCAATTCGCGCCAATCCACGCGGACGCGCCGCCATTTGTAGAAATGTCGGTCGAACAGGAGATCCTCGTCACTGGGATAAAAGTCGTTGACTTGCTAGCTCCTTATGTTAAAGGTATTTTCAAGAATTTTCATAGTAATTATGTTAAAATGCTGTAAAAGCCAAAAACTATTTTACCGACTGCGTTTCAGTTACGCGTAAATTCTCCCATTTACGCCTAACTGAAACGCATAAAATAATATGCGTTATACTTTAAAAATAGGCCTGAAAAAAGGTTTCGTTTATGAGCTTTCAATAGATACAATCTGTTGTAATTGCTCTGTCCACACATGTCCGGTTCACCCTCACTGCTAGGTGCCGTCGATGCGTGAAGACGCAAATGCATAACTAGTAAATGTATTTTCCGGCTCTTAATCATCTTGTAATTACTAACAGCAGACTAGCGGATGATAGCAAAGGGAGGTTATAGCGCTAAAGTTCCCTCATACTCTTACTCCTGACAGATCTCAAATTAGGCATGACATTAGAGTTAGATCTGTCTTCTAATGTAGTCATCCTCTGATCACTACCTAATCGAAATCGTCGTAAAACAAGGATAAGTGCGTATCCCTGGGAAAAATCTTCCATATCTTCACAAATCTAAATTATAATCGTTATTCGAAGAAGAGGTTATTTTGCTTGCTTTGCTGTAAAATAGATATTCTTCTACAATAAATTGACAATCATGGATTACATCGTTGTCTGAATTATTTCAGGTGGAAAAATCGGTCTGTTCGGTGGCGCGGGTGTTGGGAAGACAGTGTTGATCATGGAACTGATCAACAATGTTGCTAAGGCGCACGGCGGCTTCTCTGTAAGCTTGACATCAATATAATATTGATCTTGATAAACGTTCGAAGTGTTCCGAAATACAATCAATGGTAATGTGGTCAGAATGTTGGTTTGTATTTTGGAACTCAAGTTCTTATTAGGCGTACACCAAAAAAGTTATGGATCCAATAATTCCTGACAGAGTGTGAAGTCAAGTCAAAAATGTATTCTTTATAATTTATATGGAAGGCAAAGGATTTTTCTATCAGAGTCTTACAATGAGACTAGTGCAATGCAGTTGTATTCAAAGATTTTAAGCGAATTTTTTCTCTTCCGGAAGAACAGAAACATGAGAAGCTTGGTGAATTTTAGTACATTGGTTAAAAGTAGTAATATCATGTTTTATTTAAAGGTGTTCGCCGGTGTCGGTGAGCGAACACGGGAAGGTAATGATTTGTACAATGAGATGAAAGTGGGCGGCGTAATAAAAGAAGATTACAAATCTTCTAAGGTAAGTAAGAAAGAAATATTTAAGATAGTAGACGAGGGTTGGTCAAACACTTCTAAAAATCTTTAAATTAAAATAATTGAAAAAAAATTAACCGTTTTTCTCGAAGTATAAAAAAAATATTTTGCAAGAAAAATTTATTGAAATCTCATTAACATCTTTTGTTGTCTGCGGGGGATCGTTCGTCCGATGGTGAAGAATAAGGCGGTTGTTTGTATATTTATATATTTACAGAATATTTACATT